>SNVD02001898.1:0-158770 GCA_013180625.2 Boswellia sacra | reverse complement strand
CCATGGCCTTTCAAACAGTGAAGTTGTCTTCATCCGGCTTGATAAGGAAAAGTTTGGCTTAGGGGATTACCGAAATGAGTGTTTCCATTTGAGAAATTTCCTCGTCAGGATGAACCAAGTGTTAGCCCTAAGGCTACATGATAATTTTGATGATAACAATACACATTGATTAATTGAGATTTACTAACATGTTTATTTATGTGCAAGAGTAAGATCATTGAAATAATTTGAAAATCAAGAAGAGGCTTATTAAAATGAAGTGTTGAAACTAAGGAGAAGACTACATGTTAAAGGCACCAAAGTTTAAGAACAAGGATTAACTCAAGGAATGTGACACATGAGCAATGTTCAATCAATTGGTCATATATATCTCTACAAATATCCAAATGACGTGATTCTTGAGCCTTTGGAAAGCTACTCAATTTATAACATTTCATATGTTTTAATGAAATTCAAATTTCAAGTGCAAGGTTGTCCAAATCATCATGCAATTGGAAAGACAAATGGAAGCAGCTGACATGAGCACCGAATACTCCTTTGGACATATCTTGAGCTATAAAAATCAAAATGACTTGATTCTTGTGGCATTGGAAAGATGACTTAATGAGGAACATTTCATATGTTTTGAAAAAATTCAAATTTCAAAACAGAAGGCTGACATAATTGACATACAATTCGGTGGACTGACACAGAGAAGAAAAATCAACTCACATGAGCACCGAATGGTGTTTTGGCCATATATTAAGATAGAGATATTGAAATGCTTTGATTCTTAATGTTTTGGAAAGCTTTTCAAATATGAAGATCTTTTATGTTTTGAGAAATTCAAATTTCAAATGGGAAGGCTGGAGCCGAATATCATTCAAGTCAGTGGACAGACACATGGAAGAAAAATCAAGTCAGACTTAAGGCACCGAATGGTGTTTTGGCCATATCTTGAGCTACAGATATCCAAATGACTTGATTCTTGATGCGTTGGAAAGCTTATTCAAATATGCAGATCTTTTATGTTTTACATATTTTCAAATTTCAACTGGAACATTGACAAAAAAGGCAGATAAGATTACGGTTTTTATGGTGGGTAGAAAATTTGGAGATGGTGTCTTCACTTGATTAAGTTCATCTCATTTGCCTATAAAAGGAGCCATTCTCCCATGCATTCAAAAAGTGCAAGAGAAGCATTTTATCAAGCAAAAAAGCCAAGAGAAATATCAAGATTATAGAGCTTTTATATTCTTTATCTACTCTTTGAAGAGAGTTGTACTTTTGTTGTAAAAACTTTTCTTTGTTCTTATATTGTGTGAGAGTGAGATCTTCTGTAAAGGATAAAAGATATCCTTGAGAGAACTCTTTCCTTGGTGAGGTTGTTCATCAAGAAGAACTCTTGGTGTGGTGTTATCAAGAGTTGAAGGAAGTTGCCTTGGTGAGGTTGTTCATCAAGAAGAACTCTTGGTTTGTTGTTATCAAGGGTTGAAGGAAGTTGCCTTGGTGAGGTTGTTCATCAAGAAGAACTCTTGGTGTGGTGTTATCAAGAGTTGAAGGAAGTTGCCTTGGTGAGGTTGTTCATCAAGAAGAACTCTTGGTGTGGTGTTATCAAGAGTTGGAAGAACAAGTCTTGGTGAGGTTGTTCATCAAGAAAGTTGTAAAGAATTCTACAACTTAGTGGAAAGCTTAGCTCGTGGAGCTAGGAGCCCATGGACGTAGGCAAGGTTTGCCGAACCACGTAAATTGAGTTTGCACTCTCTCTATCCCTATGCTCTTTACATTTACTTGCACTTGTGATTGTTTTTTATTGCTATTCTATTGATTGCATTCTATTTTCATCTTCTTCACCTTTATTCTCAAAGAAAGAGTTAAATAATTTTGATCTTTCAAGAAAAGTTTTCTAAATCCGTTTTGATAAATAAAAAACCAATTCACCCCCCCTCTGGGGTTGCCATACCTGGGTCAACAAGTGGTATCAGAGCAAGGTTGCTCAATTTTTTAAATCTTAATCGATTTTTGAGCTATGACAACTTTTAATTAAACTTCATATGTTGAGGGACTTTCTATCTCTAGACCTCCATTTTTAAATGGAAGTGATTACTCTTATTGGAAAACTAGAATGAGTATTTTCTTGAAATCTTTTGATTATGATTTGTGGCCTATTGTTTTGGAAGGACCTTTTGTTCCTACCAAAATTGAAAATGGGGAATGCATGCTTAAAGAACCTAAAGAGTTTAGTGAAGATGATAAAATGAAATTGAGTTTGAATGCTAAAGCTATGAATGTGTTGTATTGTGCTCCAGATAGAAATGAGTTTAATAGAATATCCACTTGTCATACGGCACAAGAAATATGACACACACTTGAAGTAACTCATGACGGAACTAGTCAAGTTAAAGAAGCCAAGATTAGTATGCTAGTTCATAGTTATGAGCTTTTTAAGATGAAATCGGATGAATCAATTTCTAAAATGTTTACTAGATTTACGGATATTGTCAATGGTTTGAAATCTCTTGGTAAATCTTATTCTAATGTTGAAATGGTGAGGAAGATTCTTAGGTGTCTACCAAAATCTTGGGAGCCAAAAGTGACGGCAATTCAAGAAGCAAAGGACCTCACCAAACTACCATTAGAAGAACTTATGGGTTCTCTCATGACTCATGAAATCACCTTGAAGGAGAATGAAGAAGAAGATTGCCAAGTGGCAAATATGTGCTTCATGGCTTTAAGAGAAAATGAGATAAGTATTCTAAACCATGATCCTAAGCTTTCATATGATGAATTACTTGAAGAATTCCAAAATTTACATGTGCAAGTTGATAAACAAAATTCAAAAATCAATGCTTTCAAAAAGAAGTCAAAAATCATGTTATCTCAACTAGAAGAGTTGGTGGAAATAAACGAAGCTTTAGAAAATGCAAATGAAATTTTAAAGTAAAAAGATTTTGAAAGTTTGGAAAGTCAAATACATTTTTTAAAAACTGAAAATGAGATTTTAAAACAAAAGGATTTTGATAAATTAGAGAAAAAAAAATGTTATTTTGAAAAAGGAAAATAATGACTTAAGAAACATTGTTGATAGTTTTACAAAAAGCACAAAAAATTTGAATTCTATGTTACAAAACCAAAGGTGTGTTTTTGATAAAAGAGGCTTAGGATATAAAACTCAAAAAAATCAAAAGTATTTTAAAAACTATTTTGTTCATGCATCTTCTCGGAATAATCCTAATCATTTATGTACTTATTGTAGAAGAAAAGGACACAAAGTGCATTCTTGCTATATTAAGAGAAATCCTAATTTGAAACAAATATGGTTCCAAAAAGTACCAAAACTAACCCCCAATGACCCAAGAACTTTTGGGTACCAAAAAGTTACTCCTTGAATGTTGATTGTAGAGACAAAGGAGTGGCAAACACAAGTGATACTTAGATAGTGGATGCTCAAGGCATATGACCGGAGATGCCTCCAAATTTTCAAGATTAATCATGAAGAAAGGAGGATATGTGACCTTCGGTGATAATGCCAAAGGAAGGGTAATCGGACATGGTGATATTGGTAACCCTTCTTCACCTATTATTAAAGATGTTTCGCTTGTTCATGGTTTGAAACATGATTTGATTAGCATTAGTCAATTGTGTGATAAGGGATATTTTGTTACTTGTGAGCCTAATAGATGTGTGATTGAGGATGTAAGTAACAATAAGACATTATTTGTTGGTAATAGATGTGGTAATATTTATACAATTGATATTGATGTTAATGATCATGTAGAAAATTGTTTCATTGTTAATCAAGATGCTTGGTTATGGCATAGAAGATTAGGTCATGCTAGCATGGACACAATTTCAAAAATTTCTAAAAATGATTTAGTTGATGGTCTTCCAAAAATAAATTTGAAAAGGATAAGATTTGTGATGCTTGTCAATTTGGAAAACAAGTGAGAACTTCTTTTAAACAAAAGAAATTTAGTTCAACAAATAAACCTCTACAATTACTTCATTTGGATTTATTTGGACCATCAAGAACTCAAAGCCTTGGTGGAAAGTATTATGTTTTGTTATTGTGGATGATTATTTAAGATTCACTTGGGTATTATTCTTGAAAACTAAAAATGAGGCCATACAAGCTTTTTCAAAATTTGCAAAAAGAGTCCAAAATCAGAAAGGATATTCTATTGTGTCCATTAGGAGTGATCATGGTGGTGAAGTAGACAATGTTGCATTTGAAAATCTTTGTGATGAAAATGGTTTTGAACATAATTTTTCCTCACCTAGAACTCCACAACAAAATGATGTTGTTGAAAGGAAAAATAGGACTATACAAGAAATGGCTAGGACCATGTTACTTGAAAATAATTTGCCAAAATATTTTTGGGCCGAAGCCTTTAATACCGCATGCTTTATAATCAATAGAGTCCATATTAGAGCTTTAATGAAGAAAACTCCTTATGAACTTTGGAAAGGAAGAAAACCCAACATTGGATTTTTTAAAGTTTTTGGATGTAAATGTTTTATTTTAAACACCAAGGATAACCTTGGAAAATTTGATGCAAAAGCCGATATTAAAATTTTTTGTTGGCTACTCCAACCATAGTAAGGCATATAGACTTTTTAACAAAAAGACTCTTACTATTGAAGAATCTATGCATGTTGAATTTGATGAAACTAATGTTATTTCTTCAAAGAATTTAGATGATGATATTGTTAACGTAGAAAGGCAAATCAAGGAATCAAGGCTTGATGAAAAGAGCCAAGATGAATTACAACTTCAACAAGAAAAGGTTGAGGAAGTAAATGATTCTTCCCAAGAATTACCAAAGGAATGGAGGTATGCAAAAGCTCACCTTAAAGATCTCATTATTGGTGAACCATCACAAGGTATAAAAACTAGATCTTCTTTTAAGAACTTTTGTAATCATTTTGCTTTTGTCTCTCAATTTGAACCAAAATCTTTTAAAGAAGCCGAAAATGATGAAAGTTGGATTTTGGCTATGCAAGAAGAATTAAACCAATTTGAGAGAAATCAAGTTTGGGAATTAGTCTCTATACCCAAATATGACTAAACCCCTTAGTCAAGATAGATTTTGCATAATTAGAAGAGAATTAGGCATGTTGGATATGTCTTAATTTTGCTTTAATATGATAATTTTTGAATGGTAGCATATATTAAGGAGGAGAATATATTTAGGGAGAGTAGTTAATTTGATTACATATTTTTGATGATAACAAAGGGGGGAGAAATAGTTGGATTGCTTATATTCATAACAAGTGTCATTTTTTTTTATTATTGATTTTATTTTCATTCTTTATTTTAGATATTATTTGAAAGCAATCAATGGTTTGTCATCATCAAAAAGGGGGAGATTGTTAGCCCTAAGGCTACATGATAATTTTGATGATAACAATACACACTGATTAATTGAGATTTACTAACATGTTTATTTATGTGCAAGAGTAAGATCATTGAAATAATTTTAAAATCAAGAAGAGGCTTAGTAAAATGAAGTGTTGAAGCTAAGGAGAAGACTACATGATAAAGGCACCAAAGTTTAAGAACAAGGATTGACTCAAGGAATATGACACATGAGCAATATTTAATCAATTGGTCATATATATCTCTACAAATATCCAAATGACATGATTCTTGAGCCTTTGGAAAGATTACTCAATTTATAACATTTCATATGTTTTAATGAAATTCAAATTTCAAGTGCAAGATTATCCAAATCATCATGCAAGTTGAAAGACAAATGGAAGCAGCTGACATGAGCACCGAATACTCCTTTGGACATATCTTGAGCTAGAAAAATCAAAATGACTTGATTATTACGGCATTGGAAAGATGACTTAATGAAGAACATTTCATATGTTTTGAAAAAATTCAAATTTCAAACAGAAGGCCGACATAATTGACATGCAATTCGGTGGACTGACATAGAGAAGAAAAATCAACTCACATGAGCACCGAATGGTTTTTTGGCCATATCTTAAGATAGAGATATCCAAATGCTTTGATTTTTAATGTTTTGGAAAGATTATTCAAATATGCAGATCTTTCATGTTTTGAAGAAATTCAAATTTCAAACGGAAGGCTGACAGAATTATCATTCAATTTGGTGGACTGACACAAGAAAGAAAAATCAAGTCACATGAGCACCGAATGGTGTTTTGGCCATATCTTGAGCTATAGATATCCAAATGACTTGATTCTTGATGCGTTGGAAAGCTTATTCAAACTTGCAAATATTTTATGTTTTGCAGATTTTCAAATTTCAAACGGAACATTGAAAAAAATGGTAGACAAGATTATGATTTTTATGGTGGGCAGAAAATTTGGAGTTGGTGTCTTCACTTGTTCAAGTTCATCTCATTTGCCTATAAAAGGAGCCCTTCTCCCATGCATTCAGTAAGACAAGAAGAGCAAGACAAGCATTTTATCAAAAAAAAACAAAGGAAATATCAAGTCTAGAGAGCTTTTATATTCTTTATCTACTCTTTGAAGAGAGTTGTACTTTTGTTGTAAAAATTTTCTTTGTTCTTGTATTGTGGTGAGAGTGAGATATTCTTGTAAAGGATAATAGTTATCCTTGAGGGAACTCTTGTTGTGTGTTATCAAGAGTTGAAGGAAGTTTCCTTGGTGAGGTTGTTCATCAAGAAGAACTCTTGGTGTGGTGTTATCAAGAGTTGAAGGAAGTTGCCTTGGTGAGGTTGTTCATCAAGAAGAACTCTTGGTGTGGTGTTATCAAGAGTTGAAGGAAGTTGCCTTGGTGAGGTTGTTCATCAAGAAGAACTCTTGGTGTGGTGTTATCAAGGGTTGGAAGGAAAAAGTCTTGGTGAGGTTGTTCATCAAGCAAGTTGTAAAGATTTCTACAACTTAGTGGAAAGCCTAGCTCGTGGAGCTAGGAGCTCGTGGACGTAGGCAAGGCTTGCCGAACCACGTACATTGAGTTTGCACTCTCTCTATCCCTATCCTCTTTACATTTACTTGCACTTGTGATTGTTCTTTATTGCTATTCTCTTGATTGCATTTTATTTTCATCTTCTTCACCTTTATTCTCAAAGAAAGAGTTAAATAATTTTGATCTTCAAATAAAAGTTTTACAAATCCGTTTTGATAAATAAAAACCCAATTCACCCCCCCTCTTGGGTTGCCATACCTGGGTCAACATAGACTAGAAAAGACTCCTTAGAATTCTCACAAGTGTGTCCTAGAGGAAAAGAGAGAGAGGATTTCTAAATATCTTGGAAGTAAGGAGAGGGGTTGTTTATGTAGGAGAGGGTTGAGGCTGAAAAAGGAAGAAAAGAATCAAATATGAAAGGTTTCTAATGAAAATTTCCATTTTTGATGGGACAAAAGCTGACCGACTATTGGCAAACTATTGGCTAACACTTTGGCAGTTGGCAAGCTATTAGCTGATAGCCTGCTGGCACTCTGATAGCTGACCAACTATTGGTCAACAGTCGACCAGTTCTTGCCCAACGGACCTTCCTATTTTGTAACTTTTCAATATAGTCCCTTCTAACCTTTGATGACTATTTGATTATGTATAACTTTTCGAGTTCAACTCCGATTGTGATCTATAAATTTCTATGAACACTAAACATCTATAGCTCCATGACAATATATGATTCATTGACAGATTCTTCCTAAATTGATTGCTATGATTTTTTGAAGCCATGTGTCAGTTTTCAAGACTCTTGGTTGGATTCTTCTAATCCTCCCTTTGGCTTCCAAGGGCATTTTAGTCATTTTTATTACACAACATTCATCTTCATTTCATCATCGAGCTTAAAAATCAAGTGTCTATAGCTTGCCCCCTACTTTGGAGAAGTTTGTGAGACACAAAAGTCAATAAAGCATTATCGCTTCATCTTTCCTCTTCTTATCTTGACATCTTCGCCTTCATCTTCATTCTATCAGACTTCTCATCATCTTCGTTCCTCTTCCATTCCTACGAAAAGGTGTGCCCACTCAAGGGCTGATGTGCCCATTAAAAGGCTAGCGTGCCTATTCAAGGGCTAATGTACATCCTTCTAATGCATACAATACACTCTTCTAGTACAGACAAATGCATACTTATGATGCACAATGTGCACTCTTCTAGTACAGGCAAATGCATCCTTCTAATACATGAAGTGCATGGTTACGATACTATGATAAAACGCTCTTCAATGCACCTACTACTTAGGGTTTCTAGCACTCTTCAGTGCACCTACTTCCTAAGGTTTGTTAATATTCTTCAGTACGCCTATTCTAAGTGCTTTAAACACTCTAAGTGTATCTATGAACTAGGGTTTTCAACACTCTTTAGTGCACCTCTTCTTAGGGTTGGTGCCTATTCTAAAGGTTTAAAACACTCTTAAGTGCTCCTACTTCCTAGGGTTTTCAACACTCTTTGGTGCGCTTCTTCTTAGGGCTTGTACCTATTCTAAAGGCTTAAAATACTCCTAAGTGCACCTACTTCCTAGGGTTTCTTCTAATGTATGCCCATCGGCAAAATGTCTATCATGCATTACTTCGTGGTTTTTAGACCTTTTCATTCTTCATGCCTTCGACTGAGTATTCTTCTTTAGTCTCTTCAAACTTTGCATTCATTGGGTTTCATGGCCTTCTTCTGAGTATTCTTCATTATATTCTCGATTTCTTTAGCTCATTAGGAGAAAATTCTTGATTCGTTATGCTTGAATATTCTTTGTTCTTGATTTCTTCAAATTTTGCATTCATAGGACCCTTCGTTGAGGAATTCTTGTCATGCTGTTAATTCTTGATCTCGTTGGGGATTCTTCCATTGTCTTTGCAAATTCCTGCAAAATATCAAACATCTCATGATTAACTCAAAGTTCTTACTTCGCTCGATGTATTTTTCAACAAACTGCTTTCTAGTATCTAGAGGAATTCTTCCATGTGATTCTAGTCGAAGATTTTATTAACTGATGTTACTCTTCTTTCCCTGTAAGTTGCTAAGCTATTGCCATGGCTAGGTGCTTGTCACCGGCTTGTTTGAAAATTACTTTGATCTTAAGGTCAATGTAAATTTTTTCTTCTCTTCTCTTTCTATTTCTTTCTTTCTTTTCTTCTCCTCTTTTCTTCTTCTCTCCCTTCTTTTCATTCTGTAGAGTCTCAAATGTAAATTAATATATATATATATATATATATGCATTTATATATATTACAAATTTAGAAATTATGTTTAAAGTATTAGTGGGTTGGAAGTTGGTGGACTTAGGCCCATTAAGCCAAGGCTTTATATTTAGGGAAGAGATAGGGTTTTCTAGAATGAAGGAGAAGAAAAAAAAAGAGAAGAGAAGAGGAGAAGGGAGTTCACCGTTCTAGGAAGAAAAGAAGAGAAAAAGAAGAAGAGAAAGGAGCGAGAAGAAAAGAGAGGAAAAAATTCAAGAAGTTTAGCTTGGAAAACAAGTAGGGGTTTCTAACACTATACTTATTTCATGTTATGTGTTTTGTTATTGAATTGATATTAGTTGTTATGCATGTGACTTGTTTTAACTTAAATTCTTGGTTGCTTGGATGATGAATTATGAGTGAAGTTACTTATTGCAAGTTGTTTGTTGTGATTGAATGAAGAAGTATGTGTGAAATTAAGTGTTGATGAAGTGGAGTATAAATAGTTTTGTGAGGAGTTGTAGTTCATGTGATTGTCTTGTATTGTTGAGTTGATGCATTTTTCTGGATTGAGAATTGCATGATCTTCCATTTGTGTAAGAAAATAGACATATTAAGCTTTAAATAGCCGTTGATTTCGTTGAATTTGGAGTTAAAACGAATTTTTGGTGAATTTTTGAAGTTGGGAGTTGAAATCTGGAAATGGGATGTTTTGAACCAACTCTGGAATTCAATTCTGGTGTTTCACTCGATAGTGAACAGTGCTGTCGAGTGTCGAGTGAACAGTGCTTCCTATGAACAGTGTTGGATGAACAGTGTTTCCTGTGAACAGTATCGGGTGTCGAGTGAACGAGTGAAATATCGAGTATCGAGTGTCGAGCGAAATTTTAGAACCACCCCAAATCGTCTGTGCACTTCCCAAAAAGTCCTGGATTTTGCATAAAAACCATATTTTCTTGAGATTTATCGTAGTAATAATATTGAAAGATTGTTAATGTATGCATTGGACCTTGGATGGGCCGTTTTGTATACGGATCCAAGGAGAATGCGGATAATATATTCTTAGTGTTGGAGCTTAGGTGGGCCGTTCTGCATACGGACCCAAGGGGAACACGAATATAACGATGTGATGTGTTGAACCTTGGGTGGACTGTTCTGTAGATGGACCCAAGGGGAACACGAATATAACGATATGATACGTTGTACCTTGGATGAGCCGTTCTGTACACGGATCCAAGGGGAACACGAACACAAATTTGATGTGCGAACGAACATAATTGTTTGATCTATTATTACTGGATGTCTAATTTTGTGATTGAATAATTGTGGAATGCGTATGATTTAGTATAATGTTAGAATGTTCCTATTGGGCTTTATGCTCACCCCCTCCCTCCACAGGTACACAGAAGGATGCTCACCCTAGCGATGTTCCAGAGCTTTCTTAGGGAGTCTGGAGTCTGCATGCATATAATGATTTTGTTTAGGACTGTCTTGATTCTCCTAGTATGTAATGGGAGATTTTGTTAGGTGACTATTAACTGATGTATTGATTTTAGTCACCAGTGTATGTAAAATTTATTTTGAACAAATAATTATAAGTTGTAATGAATTCTAATGATATATATATAATTGAAAAAAAAAACAACTTTTATGAGATCTGGATGACATAATTTTTATAAATTCTTATTCAATCACCCCTAAAATCTCTAAATAAGAGATGTTAGGGCGTGACAAAGTGGTATCAGAGCCTAGGCTTTACTGTGGACCTGTGAAAAGGGGGTAGATGGTCTAGGAGGGGTAGAGTCATGTTTGTGTACTTGCATGTGCCTTGAATAACTGTTTGATGTGTTCCTGTTCCATATGTTATAGAATTCTGCCACTTATGTTTTGCCATTGATAAAAATTAGATAATGAGTTCTCCTACACGAAGTGCTTCAAGTTCCAACCCACTTGAGGGTGGTGAGAGGTCATAATTTTACAGGACCATGAGGGATGTGGCCAATACATTGGCCGAAACAGTGGCAAACACGGTTAGGGAGGCTCTTCGTGCTGACCCACCACCACCGCCTCAGCCGGTGTTAGAGATAGGTGTTGACAATAGAATGAAGGGTGCACTTAGGGAAGTCCAACGCCACAATCCACCTACTTTCAATGGGGAGCCCGATCCGAATGTTGCAGAAGATTGGCTTATACGAGTTGAGCACCTCTTCAATCTTTTGCAAGTTGAAGAAGATCTGCGGGTTAGGGTGGCAACTCATCTGTTATCAAGAGAGGCGTTACAGTGGTGGACTTCTGTTGAGCGTATTAGAGGAGGAAACATTCTTACATGGAAGGACTTCTCAACTGCTTTTCTGGATAAATATTTTCCTACGGTTTTTTAGGACCAAAAGGAAAATGAGTTTATATACTTGACCCAGGGGAATATGATGGTGCAACAGTATGAGGCACAATTTACTACCTTATCTCGTTTTGTACCTGGGTTGGTGGCAGATGAGGCTAGTAAAGCTCGGAGATTTCAAAAGGGACTGAGAGATGACATTAGACCCTCAGTGGCAGTGTGTAGATTGACTACATATTTTGACGTGGTGGAGACCGCCTTAGTTACAAAATAGGAGCTATCCTAGAGTCACAGGGTGGGGGGTATTGGCATACCTTCTAGAGGAGAGAGACAGCAGGATCGTTCAACTAAGAGACAGAGAACTCAGTCTAGTAGGACTTCCTTTAATTCTCAGTCTCAGCAACTGCAATCTCAAAGCTCCATGGCAAGTGGGTCCTCATAGAGTCAGAGAGTTTGTTATGGGTGTGGGAAACCAGGTCACTTGCGATATCAGTGTCCCAGATGTTATAGATGCGGACAATACGGTCATATGCAACGGGATTATCCAGCAGGGATGAGAGGTCCTTAGAGTGCCACTAGTCAGACCCAATCGACTCCTCGACAAGGATCGGGGTCACAGACTAGACTCCCGTTTCAAGGACATGATACTCATTCCCATCAGACATCTCAAAGGTCTCAGGCAGTTTCTTCTCAATCCGTTAGGGCTCCAAGATCAGCTCAGAGCACTAGACAGCAGGGACAGATGACTCAGGGATGAGTCTTTGCTCTGACTCAGCCGATAGAGCCTACAGATCACGGGGTTGTTGGAGGTACATTACTGGTTTTTAATGCATGGGCCCGTGTTTTATTTGATTCTAGGGCTACTCATTCTTTTATATCTACCTGTTTTGCATCGGCATTAGGATTAGAGTCTGAGTTGTTGGATTCTATATTACAAGTGGAGTCACCATGGGTAGTACTTTAGAGGTTGGGAGGATATGTCACTCTTGTATGTTAGAAATCAATGGGCACAGGTTATCATTTGATTTGATACTTATGGATTTCACGGAGTATGATGTGATACTAGGAATGGATTGGTTGTCTGCTTATCGAGTTATATTGGATTGTCACAAGAAGAAGGTGATCATCCATATGCCGGAGGGCATCATTTTTAGTCTTTATGGGGATAAATATGCATTATTGCATTATCCTTTGCTTGGGTCGCAAAACAAGAAAGGGGTGAGGAACATGATAGCAAGTATATTAGTAGAAGAGACTAATAAAGGGGTTTCTGAACTTCCTCGAGTGGTGAATGAATTTCCTGATGTCTTTCCTGAAGAATTGCTCGGGTTACCTCTGACTAAAGAGGTGGAGTTTGCTATTGAAGTGTATCCAGGCGTGGCACCTATATCAGTTGCTCCTTATCGAATAGCTCCAGCAGAGTTGAAAGAGCTAAAGCTGCAGATAGAATAATTGTTAGAGAAGGGATTCATCCGACCTAGTACTTCTCCTTGGGGTGCACCAGCATTGTTTGTGAAGAAGAAAGATGGTTCATTGCGTTTATGCATCAATTACAGGCAGTTAAATCGGGTTACAGTGAAAAAAAATATCCTCTACCTAGGATCGACCATTTGTTTGACCAGCTGAGAGGATTTTGTTGTTTTTGCAAGATAAATCTTCATTCGAGTTATCATTAATTGAGAATAAAGGAAAGAGATATACCCAAGACCGTTTTTCATACTGGTATGGGCATTATGAGTTTTTGGTCATGCCATTTGGACTGACAAATGCTCCTACCGCCTTTATGGATTTGATGAATCGTGTTTTCAGACCTCACTTAGACCAATTTGTGATTGTGTTTGTGGATGATATCCTCATTTATTCTTCATTTGAGGTTGAACACGAGCAACATCTACGCGTGGCACTTCAAACCCTGAGAGAGCATCGTCTTTATGCCAAGCTGAGTAAATGTGAATTTTGGCTATCAGAAGTAAAATTTTTAGGCCATGTGGTGTCAAGACAAGTAATCTCAGTTGACCCATCGAAAGTAGAAGCAGTTATGAAATGGGAACGACCAAAGAATATGTTTGAGGTACGCAGCTTCTTGGGTTTAGCAGGGTACTATCAGCGTTTTGTTGAAAACTTTTCTCGATTGGTTGCACCAATGACTAGGTTAACAAGGAAAGGAGTCAAATTTGAATGGAATGATGCATGTGAACAAGCATTCTAGGAATTAAAGAAAAGATTAACTTCAGCACCTATTCTTGTGATACCACAACGTGGAGTTAATTATATAGTTTTCACCGATGCTCCCTTGGATGGGTTAGGGTGTGTGTTAATGCAACAGGGTCGAGTTGTAGCCTATGCATCTCGTCAGTTGAAACCTCATGAGCAGAATTATCCCACTCATGACTTAGAACTGGCTGCGGTAGTGTATGCTTTGAAAATTTGGCGATACTATTTGTATGGTGAGAGGTTCGAAGTCTTTTGTGATCATAAAAGTTTGAAATACATTTTCACCCAAAAAGACTTGAATCTGAGACAATGAAGATGGATGGAGTATTGGGAAGACTATGATTTCTCTATCCAATATCATCTAGGAAAGGCAAATGTGGTGGCTGACACATTAAGTAGAAAGCCGAGGGCCATGGCTAGTGCAATGATAGGTGAGTGGAGCATGTTGCGGTCTGTTTATGATTATGATATCTTGGTTGAGGATCGCGGAGATCAAATTCACCTTTTTACACTTGTTACCCAACCGTCTCTTGTGCATAGAGTGATTGAATGGCAACATCAAGATTCCGAGACCAGAGCCTTGTATGAGCAAGTGTTACGCGGTGATGGGAGTGTGGATTGGACCATTGGTTCAGATGGGAGTCTACGATTCAAGGGCAGGATCTTTGTACCATCGAGTAAAGAGTGTAAAGATGATATTCTTAAAGAATTTCATCATTCTAAATTCATTGTTCATCCTGGTGGTACCAAGATGTACCATGATTTATGTCGACAGTTTTGGTGGAAAGGAATGAAGCGGGATGTTGTTGAATATGTGACTAGATGCCTTACTTGTCAACAAGTGAAGGCTGAGCACTAAAGGCCTGTAGGATTACTTCAACCATTGCCGGTAGCAGAGTGGAAATGGGATCACATCACCATAGATTTTGTTACTGGATTACCACGTTCTTTAAAAGGGAAGGATGTGATATGGGTGATCGTGGATAGGTTAACTAAAGTATCACACTTTCTTTCTATACGTACAACCGATTCAGTGGATGTTTTGAGTCGGCTGTACATTAAAGAAATTATGAGATTGCATGGAGTTCCAGTTTCAGTGGTGTCAGACAGAGATCCCCGGTTTACAGCTCAATTTTGGTAAAGCCTTCAAAGAGCTATGGGCACTCAGTTGTTATTTAGTACAGCCTTCCATCCTCAGACTGATGGTCAATCAGAGCGTACTATTTTGGAAGATATGTTGAGGGCTTGTGTGATGGATTTCCAAGGTAATTGGGAGGATCATCTACCACTTGTGGAATTTGCATACAACAACAGCTATCTGTCAAGTATTGGAATGGCACCTTATGAGGCACTCTATGGTAAACCATGTAGGTGTCCTTTATGTTGGATGGAAGTGGGTGAAGCTACTTTATTGGGGCCTGAGCTTGTACGAGAGACAACTGAAAAGGTAAAATCGATACGTCAATGTTTGCTTACAGCCCATAATTGACAAAAAAGCTATGCAGACAAAAGGAGACGACCGTTAGAATTCAAAGTGGGGGACCATGTGTTTTTAAAGTGTCTCCGCGTAAAGGCTTGATGCGTTTTGGTCAAAAAGGTAAACTTGCTCCACGCTACATTGGTCCATTTGAAATCCTAAGGCAGGTAGGTGAAGTAGCTTATGAGCTAGCATTGCCGCCACGTTTATCGGGAATTCATAACACATTCCATGTATCGATGCTAAGAAAGTATGAACCTCACCCAACACATGTGCTTGATTGGAGTGAGTTGGATATTCAACAAGATGTTTCGTATGAAGAGGTTCCTATACAAATCTTGGACTCGAGAGTACAAGTCCTACGTGGCAAGTCCATCCCATTACTCAAGGTCTTGTGGAAGCATCATGACGTTGAAGAGGCCACATGGGAGTTAGAGTCAGAGATTCAAAGAAAGTATCCAGAGCTTTTGACTGCGAGAGGTAATTTCTGATTCATGTTTTCAAATTTCGAGGACGAAATTTTTTTTTAGGAGGGTAGGTTGTAGAGTCTCAAATGTAAATTTATATATATGCATTTATATATATTACAAATTTAGAAATTATGTTTAAAGTATTAGTGGGTTGGAAGTTGGTGGACTTAGGCCCATTGAGCCAAGGCCTTATATTTAAGGAAGAGATGGGGTTTTCTAGAATGAAGGAGAAGAAAAAAAAAAGAGAAAAGAACAGGAGAAGGGAGTTCACGGTTCCAGGAAGAAAAGAAGAGAAAAAGAAGAAGAGAAAGGAGCGAGAAGAAAAGAGAGGAAAAAATTCAAGAAGTTTAGCTTGGAAAACAAGTAGGGGTTTCTAACACTATACTTATTTCATGTTATGTGTTTTGTTGTTGAATTGATATTAGTTGTTATGCATGTGACTTGTTTTAACTTAAATTCTTGGTTGCTTGGATGATGAATTATGAGTGAAGTTACTTATTGCAAGGTGTTTGTTGTGATTGAATGAAGAAGTATGTGTGAAATTAAGTGTTGATGAAGTGGAGTAGAAATAGTTTTGTGAGGAGTTGTAGTTCATGTGATTGTCTTGTGTTGTTGAGTTGATGCATTTTTCTGGATTGAGAATTGCATGATCTTCCATTTGTGTAAGAAAATAGACAGATTAAGCTTTAAATAGCCGCTGATTTCGTTGAATTTGGCGTTAAAACGGATTTTTGGTGAATTTTTGAAGTTGGGAGTTGAAATCTGGAAATAGGATGTTTTGAACCAACTCTGGAATTCGATTATGGTGTTTCGCTCAATAGTGAACAGTGTCGAGTGAACAGTGTCGAGTAAACAATGCTGAAGAGTGAGCAGTGTCGTGTGAACAGTGTTGAGCGTCGAGCAAAATTTCAAAACCACCCCAAATCGACTGTACACTTCCCAAAAAGTCCTGGATTTTACATAAAAACTATATTTGCTTGAGATTTATCGTAGTAATAATATTGAAAGATTGTTAATGTATGCATTGGACCTTGGATGGGCCATTTTGTATACGGATCCAAGGAGAATGCGGATAATATATTCTTAGTGTTGGACCTTGGGTGGGCCGTTCTGCATACGGACCCAAGGGGAACACGAATATAACGATGTGATGTGTTGGACCTTGGGTGGACCGTTCTGTATACGGACCCAAGGGGAACACGAATATAACAATATGATGTGTTGGACTTTGGATGGGCCGTTCTGTACACGGATCCAAGGGGAACACGAACACAAATTTGATGTGCGAACGAACATAATTGTTTGATCTACTATTATTGGATGTCTAATTCTGTGATTGAATAATTGTGGAATGCGTATGATTTAGTATAATGTTAGAATGTTCCTACTGGGCTTTATGCTCACCCCCTCCCTCCACAGGTACACAGAAGGATGCTCACCCTAGCGATGTTTCAGAGCTTTCTTAGGGAGTCTGGAGTCTGCATGCATATAATGATTTTGTTTGGGACTGTCTTGATTCTCCTAGTATGTAATGGGAGATTTCGTTAGGTGACTATTAACTGATGTATTGATTTTAGTCACCAGTGTATGTAAAATTTATTTTGAACAAATAGTTATAAGTTGTAATGAATTCTAGTGATATATATATAATTGAAAAAAAAAACAACTTTTATGAGATCTGGATGACGTAATTTTTATAAATTCTTATTCAATCACCCCTAAAATCTCTAAATAAGAGATGTTAGGGCGTGACACATTCTCTCTCTCTCACTCTCTTTCTTTTTCTTTCTTTCTTTTCCTTCTTTTCTTTTATGTTTTTACCCCTCATTAAAGGGACAGCCACTCGGCTGCTGACTAGTGAAGGGTTTACATAAGGACCCTTCTCCTTCCACTGCTTCATTCAGGCGTCATTTCTTCATTTTTCATTCAATTCGCCTCCAGTTTTCTCCTACGTGCTCGTCTCAACATTCTCTTTCCAATAGCGGGTCATCTAGTCCATCTTGACTTGAATAAGAGAGACCCAATTTGGAAATCGACATTAAAAGGTCTTCCAAAAGACTAAAAGGTGCCTATTATCTACAACGTGGATTCCTACACGATCACCCAGGTATGCACTCCTCTTTATTTTCAGTCTTCCATTTTCTAGGAATTTTTCTAGGCATATCTTCCTACAAAGGATTCAATTTCTTGCCATAGGATTTTCATGAGAATAAGATGTGTGGATCATTTTTCAGAGCTCACACTTGGTTATTAGAAATAGAGAATGATGCCATTAGAAACGGGATTACTGATATGGGCTTCTATAAGTTTATTACTTGCCTTCCACTTGCTCCTCAATACACTAATCATCGAGCACTAGTTGCTCCATGTGAGAGGTTGATGGACACAACCCAAACTTTTCATTTTTCAGTTAGTGAGATGACTATCACACCATTTGACATGTCTGCTCTAACTGGCCTTCCATGCAGTGGGTAGGTCATACCTATTGATGCTTGTATCACAAAATCAAAGGATCAACAAAATTCGGTTCACCAACTTCTTGGGTGCGATATGAATATCAAGAACAACATCGCGATCTAGTACACTACATTGTACAAATATTGGAGCAGGAGATCAAACCTGACTCCAACTTAGGTGGATCAATATGCACGTAGCTTCATCCTGTATCTCTCTTGAAGCTTCTAAAGAATGATGATTATCTAGCGGTCTCTACAATTTGAAGTTCCTTTGACATGTGAAGCTTGATGTTCATTTTCTTAGGAATGCACAACCTTCGAGGATCCTCATGATCACGTCTTCCGTTTCAATGGGTAAGAGCTTTGCCTCCTGTATGAGGAATTCTCTGCCGCACTCGGTTGTCATTTATCTAGCTGTGAGAGTATCATTCTGCCTACTGTTGAGATGCCATTGATGTCTAATCTTGTCAACTTTTTTGACTTTCCAATTTCTACCATGGGTATTCATACTAGAGGCGATAGAGTGACATTTTTTTCGATCATGCTTTTACTTGAAATGATGGATAGGACCTCGTTTGGTTGGCTTTGCCTTCTTCAGTTTTCCCTTCTTGCACAGTTTCTACTCATCTCTCCAAATGATCTTGGCGACCCTCATCTTTTGACCATCATTCCTTAGATGGGCCCTGATTTCACGACAGCCGCCTTGATTATAGCTGAGACATTGATCAGATTGGATCGTGCCAGGATTGATCCGCGTTAGAGGTTTAATGGCAGTATTCTACTTCTCTAAGTATCTTTTTTTTAACCCTAATTTATGTCTAAGCCACCCTTTCAGGTTTTTGAATTAGTGGGTTCTTTATTTTTTATTTTTTGGTCATGCTCTAATTTGCCTAAGCCACACTTTCGAGTTTTTGACTTTGCGAGCTCATCCTAACTTTTGCCTGAGGTACCCTTTTCGGGTTTTTAACTCAATGGGCTTTTTCTTCTTCTTTTTTCTTTGCCCTAACTTTTGCGTAAGCTGCCCTTTTGAGTTTTCAACTTAGTGGGCTTGCCTTACTTTTTGCCTAAGCTGCCTTTTCAGGTTTTCGATGTAGCAGGCTTTTTCTTATTTTTCTTTTCTTTTGTTTCTTCTTTTTTTAGATTCGATCAGAAGAGAGGCTATCTAGTCTAGCACTGCCTAAGGGGGATACTTTCCATTATAGCCCTCAACTTCACATGAGGAGAAGACTTGGAAGATGTTCTTCTTGGGTCAACTGGCTTCGAGTCATTCTAGATACTCAGATTTGTTGGCATTGTCCATGGTGGAGGCTAGAACATGTGTCAGTCGAGACTTATATCACATGTGTGCCTTTGTCAAGTTTCACCAACAATTGATTCTATGATCTTGCTAGACTGCGTCGACAGTATGGACTTAAGTAGAGGATTGTGGATTTGTCAACTACTTTAGGTCGTGGGAGACTGATTGCTCATTATCTAGAGCCTGTGAAGGATTCTTGGCCACATCGAACTATCGTGAGAAACCTATTCCATGATCTTGATTTTGAGATAGATGACTAGTACAAGGACTAGTTGGCCTTCTTGATCCTGCTATTCGAGCCAGACGGTGTCGTTAGCGATACGGTAAGCCTATTCGTAGTCCAGTGAAGAGGCAAAGACGAGATTGATAGTTTAATTTTTAGCTTAGATGTTAGATGCTTTCCTTTTGTTATCATGCAAAATAATAAGACATTTCAAAGGCACATTTGTTTCCAAACAATTTCATTTCATTGACAAAAGTGCAATCGTTTGTGCTTTAAACAATATGTGCACAATAAGATAACTCCTATCATTAATCAGGCATTTCTGGTTTTATGATTAATTATTTTTCCTCTCACTCTTTTTTTCTTTTTTCTTTTTTCTTTTTTTAATTTTTTTCGGACATAGTATTTCTTCAACCTGTCTATGTTGATAGGCTTAGTGAACTCATTGCTGGACATGCTTCGTCACAATAAATAGGCCTTCCCAGTTGGGCTTGAACTTCCCTCTTAGATCAAACACTACTGACCTAGTCTGTTTAAGGACCAATTCCCCTTTTTTGGACTTTCTTGCCTTTATTCTCTTGTTAAAGGCTCGAGCAACCTGCTTGTATGTGATATCTGGCCTTCATTCTTTTCTCATCAATCAAGGCTAACTATTCATATCTATTGTGAACCCACTTCCTTTTATCAAGTTTTGCTTCCATCATAACCCTTGCTAATTTCATTTCTATCTCAATTGGTAGTACTGCTTCTGAACCATACACCAATGAGAACGGCGTCATGCCCGTTGAGCTTCTAGGTGTTGTTTTATATCCGCATAGCATAAACAATAGCTTCTCTACCAAATCTTTATATGTCTCTACCCATTTGGTCAACATCTTCTTGATATTCTTATTGGGCACTTCTACTGCTTCATTTGCTTATGGTCGATATGGAGACAACTTATGGTGTTCAATCCCATACTTCTCAAATAAGGCTTTAGTCTTTGCTTGGAAATGAACCTATTGTTAGTCATGACATGATGTGGTACTCCAACTCTGCATATGATGTTCTTCTCACTGAACTTTGCCATATGCTTTACCCCTAGTTTATTGTATGACTCAGCTTCTATCCATTTGGTAAAGTAGTCAATCACCACCACTACATATCGACGCCCATTAGAGACTGACGGTCTTATCTCTCCTATAATATCAATGGCCCATGTAGCAAAGGGTCACAATGTTGTCATTCCTTCAATTCCAAGGATGGTCAGTCAATCAAATTTCCATTGATCTGACACCAGTAACACCTCTTCATAAAAGCCTTGCCTCATTATCTTTTTTGAAAGCATTAGCCTATTCATATGTGGTCTACATACACCACTATGGATTTCCTCCATGAGCCTTCTAGCTTCTTCCTCATCGACACACCTCAATTGTATCCCTTCTGGCATTCTCTTGTACATTACTCCTTGATGACAAGTAAATTGTTGGGCCAACCTTCATAGTATAACCATATCTTTCTCATTAGCCCCATCTGGCAAAATCTTCTCTTCCAGGTATCTCTTCAAGTCATAGAACCATGGCTTCTCATCCACTTCAGCCTCCATTACATGGAACCATAGCAAGGAACCCATGCTTGTGATATCACTATTGGTCTCACCAATAACTCTTGAGCACTCGCCCAAACTGATGTCAAAAAGGCTAAAGCATTAGCCATCTAATTCTCATTTCTGGGAAGATGGGTAAAGATACATTGCTTGAACCTCCCAATCAACCTTTTGATGTGCTCAAGGTACGGTTTCAACCTTCGTTCCCATAGATCCCAACCTTCATTGGCTTGAGAGATGACTAGTTTTGAATCTCCTAACACTTCTATTTCATCAATAGCCATTGCTATCACAACTTCCAAACCAAAGGCACAGGCTTCTTGCTCAGCCATATTATTGGTGACTCTAAACTCTAGCTTTTTAGAAAAAGGGATGGCTTCTTCAATTGGTGAGACTAGAATAATTCCTATTTCAGCATCGTTTATATTGACAACTCCGTCAAAGAACATTCTCCATCCCACTACCAAGATTACCCACATATGTTCATCTGGGAAATGCAACTCCCATGGTTCATCATTGTCGATCGGATTTATGGCCAAAAATTCTATTACTACCCTTCCTTTTACTACCTTTTTCATGATAAACTCGATGTCGAATTCTAACAATTGCACTAGCCATCTTGCTAGTTTACCTACCAGGGATGGTGCTTCATAAAGATACTTCATCGGATCCTCCTTCGAGACAGCCTTACTCTTATAAGATTGAAAATAATACCTCAACTTCTTTGAGAGACACATCATGACTAAGCACATCTTCTCCATGTAATTATATTTCATCTCGTATGGCAGCAATTTCTTGCTAAGATAATAAATGGCATATTCTATGCCATTTTCATCTTCTTGTGCCAATATAGTACCTATGGCCTCCTCCTCAAGAGCCAAGTAAAGAATCAAATTTTTGCCACGTCTCAGCAGTCTCAAGACTGGCAAATTCTACAAGTATTTCTTAATCTTCTCAAATGCCTCTTGGCACTGATCATTCCACTCCACCAGTTGATCCTTTTTTAAGAGCCTGAAGATCGATGCACAAACTATCGTCAATTTGGCAATGAATCGACTAATGTACTGGATCTTCCCAAGAAAGTCTATAACGTTTTTTTCTATCTTGGGTGTTGGCATCTCCGTGATTGACTTGACCTTGTTTGGATCTACTTTTATCCCTTCTTGCGAACTATGAATCCCAATAGCTTCTTTGAGGTGACTCCAAAAACACATTTGTTCAGATTTATTCGTAGCTTATACTTATTCACCCTTTCTAGGAATCTATCTAAAGCTTCAAAGTGACCTTCACGAGTCTCAGATTTCACTATCAGGTCATCCACATAAACTTCTATCTCCTTATGCATCATGTCATGAAATAGTGTCATCGCCATTCGTTGGTAGGTCGCCCCTGCATTCTTCGACCTGCAAGGCATTACCTTGTAATAGAAGGTTCCTCACTTGATAACAAAGGTCATTTTCATGTTGTCTTTGTTGGCCATCATTATCTGGTTGTACCCACAAAACCCATCTACAAAGCAAAACATCACACTAGGGACGATGCTGTCCACTAACACATCAATGTGAGGCAAAGGAAAATCATATTGTGGTGAGGCCTTATTTAAGTCTTGGTAATTAACACACATTCCCCTTCCATCCTTCTTTGGCACTGGCATGATGTTGGCTAACCTTTCCGGATACTTCACCAAATCCAGAAACTTGGCTTCAATCTGCTTAGAAACTTCTTCCTTGATTTTCTGAGCCCATTCCAATCTCAACCTTCCCAACTTCTACTTTACTGGCTTCATGTGTGGATACGTTGGAATTGGATGCTTAGTGATGCTTCTATCGATTCAAGGCATGTCATCATAGGACCAGGCAAAGACTTGTTTATGTTTCTTTAATAATTTTTCAAATCTCTCTCTCTCTCTCTCTCTCTCTAGGAGTTGTATCAAGTGTAATACATATGTTCTTGGGTTTTTCAATTGTACCAAGATTAATGTTATGAGTTTGAATGGTGTTGATGTCAAATATGCTAGTGAAATGCAAATTATTATGCACAATACCTTTAGGATAAACATCGAACAAGTAAGCAAAACAATTCTTTATTGCATTGAGTTTTGAAACATATATAATGTCCTCTTCTTCAAAGAGATCAGGAACAAATACATCCTCATAGTAAACGTCCTTGATCCCTTCTTCATTGAAGGCAACGAGGTCAACGGACAGGCCCATTGGTAGTGCTTAATCTTGAGGCTTCTCCTCTTTGATCTTCATCTTCTTCATCTCTTATGTCAAGTCATACCCCTGGGAGATTCCAGCTTGAAGGATATCCTCTCAAATCTAGGCTTTAACATTCCTTCAAAAACCTATGGTTTATTACCTCCCACATACTTCGTATTTTGAGCTTTGAAAAACTTAATGAACCCTTCCTTCTTAGGCTCAAAGTCTCTTTCATCTTCATTTGGCACGTAGCCTAACCCTCTTCCAAAAGTTAGGTCTTTGAAATCTAGAAAGGATGGTAAACCACTTCAATTCTTCCCAAGCCCAATTCTTGGCAAGTATCCTTATTTCTTCATTATTCTAGCAATGGTATGACTAACTACATCAATCATGGCTACATGGAAGCCTTCCATATATGGTATCTCTCTTACTTTTACACTCAAAGCATCTAGTGCAATGGTTGAGGCAGCATGGATAGTCATGATCTCCCCATCCATATTGAATTAGATCTTCTGAATTGAAGTGGAAGGAGCTTTACCAAATGGATGGAACCATGCTCGACCCAACAAAGCAGCAAAGGTGACTAGAATGTCAAGGATTGTAAACTCAGTCATTACCTCAATAGGCCCAATCTTCACTAACGCCTTGAAGATCCCAATGGCTCTCCTTTTCGAGCATCACAACCCCTGATCACCATCTCACAAGGTTGAAGTTCATCTACACTAACCCCATACTTGTGTAATATCTTCATGGGCACAATATTGATGGCAAATCCATCATCTACCATGATTCAAGGAGACGTCTTCCCACCAATCTTTGTAGTGATGAACAATGGCTTGTTGTGATTCCTTCCTCTAAAAGGTAAATCATCATCAGTGAAGGTGACTACACCCTTCTCATTTACCCCATTAGGTTCCTTTTTGATCATGGTGGCAGCCATTGATATCTCCACCTCTGCCACAGCTTTCGTCATGGCTTATCTATGCTTTTGGGATGAGATCAATAAGTCCCAAATGCTAGCATTCACTTAAGTTTTCTTCAACTGCTTAATGACTTGGTCTTTTTCTTTTTTGACTTCTTCTTTGCCAACTTCTTTGCCTTTCTCAATAGTCTTTTCTTTCTCGACTGATTTTTCTTTCTCCTTCTCATGGTAAAATCTATCACTCCTTGTTACTTCTTAGACATTCTTATCCTCACCCTTAAGTGTTTCTCCCTTATGTGTTTCTCCCTCAACTCTCACTTCTTCTTCTTCATCACTACTAAACTCAACCCAAAAGTTTGGAAGGGTCTTGACTTTAGGAATGTCATCCCAAATACCTATAACTCTCACTTCTTTGCATGTTCTTATTAAGCTCTCCCTTCTTACAAGGCTCTCAACTCGCTTCCCTTTCCTAGCTTCACTACCATTCTTCACTTTAAGTCTTCTAGGTGGTGGGCCTCTTCTAGCCCCTTTTCTAGCTATCCACTCCTTGGCAAAGGCTTTCATTGGTGTGGACTTCTCCTTGGCAGATGCTTCTACGTTCTCCACCTCAACTTCCTCTTCATCTACTTGTTATTATTCTTCCTCATGGTCACTGAGGCACACAAATTCAGGTTCTAAGCTTCACTTGACTCCCTTTACTATAATGTTGGTCTATCTACCCTTCTTAGTGAAAATCTGGGCTGCCAAAGGAATGGTTTCGTCTTCCGCCCTCTTAATGATCTCCTTGGGCTCTTCAGCCTTGGGCTTCTTCTTTGTGGCCACCTTTCTAGTAGACCCTTCTTGTTGTTCAAGCTTGGACTTCTCCCTTCTCTTGGCTCTCTTAGCCTTCTTAGCCCTCTTGGCCTTGCTCGATCTACTCTCCTCGAAAGAACTCATTATTTGCTCCTCTATCAAGCCTGACCCAATCATGTTGCTCATTAGAGGAGGTACCTGATTGTAGTTGGATAGTGGATTGCTTCTCATGTTGGGCTCTTATGTCTTAGGATCTAGAATCTAGCCCTTATCAATCAAGTCTTAGATCTCATGGTAGAGACGAGTGCAATCATTAGTCATGTGATCAGTCACTTGCTGGAACTCATACATCTCATGATACCTCCAATTCCTTGGCAATGAATTTGGAAGCTCTCTCGGTGGCAATGGCTACAAGATCCCTTCGGCTCTCAATCTTGTAAAGAACTTTGACAAAGGTCTCCCCAAGCAATTAAACTTCCTTTGTTAGGCTACTGTTTTTCACCTCGACATTCTTTGTACTAGATCCACCAACTTGGTGGTATTGCCCCTGATTTCTTCTAGGGTAATGGTTATTACTTCTTTTTTGCCTGGTCTCCAAATCTTTTATTTAGATACCTAAATCATACAAGTCTTCAAAGGCTTTGATTAGAAAGCCTGCCAGCCTATCACTAATGAAGGCATGGGCTCCATTTACTACCATAGGGACCCAATCCTTTTTCGCAAGCCTTGTGGTCATCTTGGCAGCTTTGGTCCTCCAACAAATCAGGTACTCCAAAAAAATCTCATCGGGCTTCTAGTAAGTCATCTCCGAATCCCTCAAAGTTACCCGTAGTTAGGTATTATGGCAATATTGTTCTACAAATTATGATAACTCTCCTAATCTTCTCGAACTCTTTTGGGAAGATCATACTATTGCTGCATCATCTTTTAGGGATAACATGAAGTGCTTTAAGATATACTCCTTTGACACAGGAGTGGTGGCCATGACAACAGCATACTGTCTCAAGTGAGTCTTTAGATTGCCCTCTCCACTGAAGTAGGGCAAATCTGGCATATGGAACTTTGGTGGCAAATCACTATCTCGAATGAGCAAGATGTCGTCTAAGTCTTTGACCCTTTTTAGTCCCTTCTTCTTCGAGAGCGATTAGACCTTCTTCATATCTTTGGCCAACTGCCTAACTAATTCGGGCTCATCTTGGTTAGCTAGGCCTTTCCCCCTATCTTTACCTTCGTTAGTCTCACTATCACCATCACCTTTGGGCATGGTAGGTTCATGCGATTAGGCCCATTTTGGAGTGCTTCGATGAGTTGGGCCATTTGTTGTTGGAGTGCAATCATGTCAGCTCTCAATTGAACCATCTCTTGGTTATTGTTGGGTGCAGCCATTTTAGCAACCAATTCCTCTTGTCTTGTCAAACGACCACCTCGTCTAGCCCAAGCTATGATGGATGCAAAATAAAGGTGTTAATGCCATGCATATATGCATGATATGATGCATGCTTCTATAAGGGCATAGATGTTCTTTCAGCCTTCCAACCTTATTTCTTCTACACACATGAGGTTGAGTATCTTTTCCTAGGATTTTTGGCCTCATTCCCAAGTCATCATCATGGGATATGGGAATGCGAGATTCTATCACCTAATTCTAGCATTCAAGTTGGTGTTGGATTCTACATGATTATCATGGCATGGCTTCTAAACGTCATGATAACCTTAACTCATGGCACATGTCCCCATTTTGTTCTTATAGGTGACTCGATATTTGGCATTCCTTCATGGCTCCATGAAGTTGAAGTTAATGTTTTTCTAATCATGGGAAATTAACATCCATAGACATACATTTCAACATGGGCTTTAGACATTCATCCTATTGAAAATTTCTATATTCATCTATATGGGCCTAAGTCTCAAGAGTCCAATAGTTTGGGCTCCTTCTTATATCCCTTTGGCTACTCTCTTTTTATACCAAGGCAATGGTACGTGCTCAAAGGTGGTGACACCAATGTGAGTCATCTCAGGGTCAAATGGAGCCAAAGACTTCTTATGCCAATGCCACACGGCCAGTTTGGGCAATTCGTGCTCATTATTTGTAAAGTGTAGTGATGCGATAACTCAAAACATCAATATAAGATATTAGAATTTGGTATCCCAATCAGAATCAACTTCTCTTATCCCCAATGGAGTCGCCACTGTGAACGAGGCTTTTATCCCTCCAAAGCGTTTGCGACTGCGACACTGTGTCAAAGCCTCTTTTGAGACTTAAGGCAACACAAATGAGCCATGCACACATCTGAAGAAATGGATTTGGCCACCCAATTCTTCAATTGGGAACGAATGTGGACAATCTGATCCCTCATTTCAAGACCTAAACTACACTCATCGCCTCAGAGATGGGTTCAGGAACTAATGTATAAGCCACTAAGGTATACCAAATAAGAATAACCCATGTTGTTATACAGTCCACTTATGATTATTCATTTTATGCACACATTGTTCATTTTATCTTCTTTAAGCAAATTAGGTGATTTCGTTCATGGCAATCGTATATTCATACAAAGAAAAAAGGAGGAGAATATATTACATTTCCTTCAAACATGGGGGGGAAGGGGAAAAGGATTACATTGATTATTCTTCAATAGTAAAGTAAATTCTGCTTTAGCACTTCAAATATAGCATTCACGCATTCACATAAATCATATATTCAAATATCAAATATAAATAATGAATTCGAGACTCAATAGATAATGAATTTCTCACCACCATATGCGAGTCTATTCAATGTCTATTAAGTCTCTTTATGCATATACTCATACAATCATTCGTTATAAGTAATGGTTCCTCCCCATTAATGTGAGTCCACCATCAATTCATGGCATCATCCTAATCATGTTTTCAATCGTAGTGTATTCATACATTCATTTATATCAATTAATCAAAATACAAAGCCATAGTCTATAATCATGGCACATTGACCTAGATTTGATAATTCTATCCTGGTAATTACTTATTGCTATTCTAGCATTATTCATATCTATTGAGAATAAATCATGGCATTTCTAGTCTAATTCAGTCAATCAAATCAAACAAAGCTATTCTAGCTCAACCAAAGCATTCAAGGGCAATTAAGGTAATTCACACATATTCTATACTATTTTCTAGCATACTCCAAAGCAATCATAAGTTCTCCTAGCATGATTCTAATCATGTGCTCCTAAGCATGATTCTAGATCCTAAGCATGTTTCTAAGTATTTGCGAAGAAAATAAACCCCTGGACATGATTCTAATAAAGAAAAGAAAGTAGACTTACCTAAACGTGCTTATCCATCCCGCAAAACAAACTAGGGTTAGAACAATTTATAGAAACCCTAAACATGCTTCTAAGTATAAAAAAAAATCCTAAACATGCTAATTCTAAGCAAGAAAAATAAATTAGAAAAGAGGAGGGAGAAGACAGAACTGCTCTCAAAAGTAACCTTTCCGGGTTTAGAGCAATATCTGAAAAAATATTAGACTAGAAAAGACTCATTGGAATTCTCACAAGTGCGTCCTAAAGGGAGAGAGATTGGATTTCTAGATGTCTTGGAAGTGAGCAGCGGGGCTGTTTATATAGGAGAGGGTTGAGGCTAAAAAAGGAAGAAGAGAATCAATTATGGAAGGTTTCTAATGAAAATTTTCATATTTGACAAGACAATAGTCGACCAGTTATTGGCAGACCACCGATCAACACTTTGATAGCTAGTTGACTATTAGCTGATAGTTGGCTAGCACACTGACAACCGGCCTACTATTGGTCAATAGCGGCCGATTGTTGCCTACCGAACCTTCTTATTTTGCAACTTTTCAACGTAGTCCCTTTTGATCTTCATCTGTTCGATCATGTATAAATTTTTGAGTTCAACTTTGATTTGTGATCTATAAATTTCTATGAAAAATAGACATTTATAGCTTTGTAACAGTATATGATTCATCAATATATTTCGCTTGGATTGATTTCTGTGATTTTTTGAAATCATGTGTCAATTTTTGAGACACTTGGTTGGTTTCTTCTAACCCTTCTCCCTTTGGCTTCCAAGGGCATTTCGATAATTTCTATTCCTTGAAATTCATCTTCATTTCATCATCAAACCTTAAAAATCAAGTATCTATTGTGTGATTTATCTAATTTCGGATAGCAAGTGGGTGAGCCCAGTCCAAGTTGTTCCCAAGAAATATGGTGTTTCAATGGATAAGAATGGTAATAATGAGCTAGTTCCCAATCGTCTCTAAACTAGGTGGCGAGTTTGCATTGATTATCAAAAGCTCAACTTAGCAAATTGCAAGGATCACTTTCCCTTGCCATTCATTTATCAAATGCTTGAGAGGTTAGTAGGTCATTCTCACTATAATTTTCTTTATGGTTATTCAGGATATAATCAGATTCTCATTGCCCTTGAGGACTAAGAGAAAACTACATTCACATGCCCATTTGGTACATTTGCCTATCAATACGTGTCATTCGATCTTTGCAATGCTCCTGTCACTTTCCAAAGGTGTATGGCAAGTATTTTCTTGTATTATGTTGAGAACATCATTGAGTTATTTATGGATGAATTTAGTGTTTTTGGTGATTCTTTTGATAAATACCTTGATAACCTTACGCTTGTACTTCAAAGACGCATAGAAACTAACCTTGTTTTGAATTAGGAAAAATGTCATTTTATGGTAGATCAAGGTATACTTTTGGGACATTTTATTTCTTCTAAGGGTATAGAAATTGATAAATCTGAGATAGACCTTATATGTTCCTTATCACCTCCCATAAGTGTGCGAGAGATTTGTTCTTTCCATGGTCATGCAAGTTTCTATCACAGGTTCATCAAAGATTTTTTAAAGATATCACTGCCCCTATGCAAATTATTACAAAATGATGTGGCTTTTGAATTTATTAAGAAGAGCAAAGCAACATTTGAGAAACTACAAGAACTTTTGACTTCAGTCCTAATGATCTAACCTCCTAATGGGATCACCTATTTGAAATCATGTGCGATGCAAGTGATTATGCTATGGGCATCATTTTGGGTCAAAGGATCAACAAAATTCCACATGCTATTTATTATGCCTCTCAGACTTTGAATGATGCACAACTCAACTATTCCACCACTAAAAAGAGCTTTTGATGGTTACTTTTGCTTTAGAAGAATTTCGTTCTCACTTGATTGTTACTAAAGTAACTGTTTACTTTAATCATGTAGCTCTTAGGTACTTGGTCACCAAAAAGGATGCCAAACCAAGGTCTATCAAGTCAATACTTCTCTTATAAGAATTTGACTTAAAGATCAAAGATAAGAGGGGAAGTGAAAACTTAACCATCTTAGTTGTCTTGTCCATGATGAGGATGCACTACCATTGCAAGAAATTTTTTGGACGAACGATTATTGTCTCTAAGCGTAGCATCCCTTTGGTATGCAGACTTTGTCAACTATTTGGTTACCAAGAAGTTACCAGATGAGTTGGCTCGAGCTCAAAGACACAAGATCAAAAATAATGCCAAGTACTACATTTGATGATCCATACTTATGGAAGCATTGTTCTGACCAAGTGATAAGAAGGTGTGTTTCTGGATCTGAATTTAATTCAATTTTAACCTTCTATCATTCTTATGCATGTGGAGGCCACTTTGGACCAAAAAGAATAGTCTTTAAAGTTATTGATTATGGATTATATTGATCATCATTGTTCAAAGATGCATATCTCTTTGGCAAAGGTTGTGACTGTTGTCAAAGAACATGTAATTTAAGTGCCAAAAATCAAATGCCACAAACCCCTATACTTATTGTTGAAATTTTTTATGTGTGGGTTATTGATTTCATGGGTCATTTTCCTTCATCTTTTGGTAATATTTACATTGTACTTGTCATGGATTATGTTTCTAAATGGGTGGAAGCAAAAGCCACCAATACTAAATATTCTAAAGTTGTCGTAGATTTTATGAAATCTAATTTTTTGCAAGGTTTGGAACACCAAGGGCCATAATTAGTGATAGAGGAACACACTTTTGCAGCAGATCATTTGAAGCCTTACTAAAGAAATACAACATTACCCACAAGGTGTCTACTGCATATCATCCACAAACTAGTGGCCAAGTTAAGGTGTTAAATCGGGAAGTCAAATCCATTCTTGAAAAAACAGTGAACCCAAATAGAAAAGATTGGAGCTTACGACTTAATGATGCATTGTGGGCGTATCAGACTACATACAAGGCACCTATTGGCATGTCTTTGTATAGGTTAGTCTATGATAAACCGTGGCACCTTTTGATAGAGCTCAAACACAAAGCATGGTAGGCAATAAAGCTTTGTAACATGGAGATGGATGTTGTTGGTGAACAAAGGAAGCTTCAACTGCAAAAATTGGAAGAACTTAGAAATAATGCCTATGAGAATTCAAAAATTTACAAGGAAAGAACTAAGGCATTTCATGATAAGATGATCAATAGGCAGAATTTTGAAGTGGGACAAGAAGTCTTTTTATTTCATTCTCACCTTAAGTTATTTCTAGGTAAGTTACATTCTCGATGGGTTCGACCCTTTGTTATTACTGATGTCTTTTCCATGGTGCAGTGGAAATCCAAAGCTTAAAAAGGGGCAAAGTATTCAAGGTGAATGGACACAGGTTGAAGCCCTATTATGAAAATTCAATGACGTAGGATGTCAAGGAGGTACAACTCTACGGGCTGACATATCTTGATAGGTGAGAACAGGCAATGTCAGGCTGAGGACGTTAAACCTAGCACTTATTGAGAGGCAACCCAATGTTTTTTTCATTTTGAAAAACAAAAGGAAATATGGCACATTTAATGATCAATTTTTTTGTGTCTTGAGGAGATTCCTCTCATGGGATCTATCCATCATAATCGATCAAGTTTTATCTCTCTTCGCCATCTGTCTTATTTCTTTTGTTGTTTGTTTTTTTACTTTTGCTTGCTATTATGTTTTTATTTCTTTTATGTGTCTTTATTTTATTTTATTTTCTTTTGTTCAATTTGATTATTTCATGCTTTAAGCTCATTTGCATAACAACTTGAGGAAGCATTCAAATGGGAACTGAAGCCATTACCTGAAGGGTTGAAGCGTGCATATCTTGGAAAAAAATAGAATCAAACGCATTTTCTATACTATCTTTCCTTTTCTCCTCTTCAACGAATATCGATAGCTTTTTCTCAAACCTTCTTAAACATTTCCCTTCACTTCCTCAAAATGCTCTATTCAAAATTTATAAAGTATGGTTGACTAGACTTGGGACATTGATGCTACTAAAAATGCATACGGATATCTAGTGGCTTATCAAAGCCAAAGGTAAGATTATCTGGTGAGTCTGCAGTTAATTTTCCTTTATACATGCCTGGTCTAGGAAAACACTATTACACCAAAAGGTGACGAGCGAAGAGGTTACAAAAATGTTATAAATGTTCTTGATGGACTTGTAACTAGTGTTGTCGGTGATTAGGTTTTGTGTCCAGGAATAGAGAAGATAAACTTAAGTTGATTAAAGATGGTCTGATAATAAGTCTCTAGATAATATTTTACTAACTCTTAAGTTACATTCTTGTGGACTTGTTCACCGTGAATTACTTAATCTATGGACATAATTTATTCATGAACTGCAACGTTATAGTCTAGGGAATCTGACTAAAAAAGATCATGTTTGACAGTTTTTAAGAAAACTGGATGGAAAGCATATCCTCGACTCATAGAAGGCGTTTTAGGAATTACTGGACGTAAGACTAAAGAAAGATGTAAGCCATAATCATGACTACTTGTATATTTGAATGTATGTTATTATTGTTGATTTTTGCTTGTTTTGTTTGATATGGTTGTTGTTGTTGTCTTTGTGTCATTGTTGTTTGCTAATTTTGTTTGCTTTAATTTCAAATTTTCTTTTTGACAAACCACACAACTACCCATAACATAATCACACGTGAGACACAAGTATGGGGGTATTGTCAACCCCCACAGAAAGCATATCTCAATTTTTCAAATCTTGAGGCGATAAATATGCATCGAGCAATCCCCACTGAAATTATGTCCCCATGTGTCAAATCTAAGAACATTAAATGTGTATCCATTCATTCTCCATATTTTCAAATGTCATTATTATAATATCTTTTGACCTTGAAAAACACAACACCTAACGTACATCATTGTCATACACATGGTTAGGGCACAAGCAGAAATGGAGAAAACACCAATTCGATAATTCTGAGATATGTGTATTTTATGGATCTCAATTTGGTAAAGATGAAAAGTTTGCAGCAGCAGCTCTTGATCTTAGTAAGGCATTAGCAAAGAGGGGTATTCATTTGGTTTACAGAGGGGGTAGCATTGGGTTAATGGGGAGTGTGCCAACAACTACAAACTTAGGAGGGAGCCAAGGTCTAGGCATTTTCTCTAATGCATTAGTTGTAAGACATATCATAGGCAACATAAGTGGGGAAGAGTTACAAGTCTTGGGCATGCATGAACACATTGCACATATGCTTTATAACTTTGATACATTCATAACTTTACCAGGTGGTTATGGTAAATTAGAGGAAATATTTTAAATCACCTCCTAGGCCCAACTAAACATCCACTAAAAACCCATTGGTTTGCTAAATGTCAATAATTTTTGTGATGGTTTGTTTTCTTTTCTTGATCAAGCTGTAGAACAAAACTTCATCTCACAGTCAGCGAGGCAAATCTTCGTCATAGCTTCAACTGCGGAGGAGTTGATTGACAAACTACAAGAATTTGTCCATACATCTAATCCAACAACAGCTAGGATAAATTGGTTTACGAAAGGCAGTAAAAGACGTAAACTAGATTTGACACTCTACCTATAATCTTTATCTGCTAATTTGCTTCACTTCTATTTGCCTTCTTTTTATTGTGTTTACTTGAGAATTTTTAGGTTATTTCTTTTGACTTTGACCCTAGGTAATATTTTCTATTCTTGCCTTTTAGAGTGGTGCCTTAAAAAGTTCAAGTTCTCTTGAAATGCATTATGGATCTCTTCAATCAAGAATGACCAAATAAGAAGGCTAACTTTTGAACTTTTGAGACCCATTCTAACCAACCTGTTTTTGTTTACTAATTGTTAGATTTTGTTATTTTATGAGTGCACTTAGTTTTATGTAATTTAAAGTTCTTATGTGTTTTTGTCTCTATTAGGTCCGATTAAAAAGTTGGGGAAAAAAAATCGAGAATGGTAGAATAGGGGGTTTCTTCAACCTTTGAAACACATTCTAACTAAATAAATTTGTCGCTTATTTATTTACTATTGTTTGAATATTAAGTGTCTTGTATCTTGTTTTGTTCATTCATAATAAAGGCATATAGGTTGGAAACCTTAAGTCTGCAGGCTACTACTCCTAATGATTGTTGAAATATACAATCTTGTATCAAGTCTAACAACGCCATGTACCTCTTTTCTTACATTTTGTCGGCCGATGATAAGGCAATAATTGAATTGAGAATAACTCTTAGAAAATGACAAATGATGCATTGATCTATGTGCTTGAACTGTTTATTGATTTTTGCTTTGCTTTTGATTCCTTGCACAACATTGAGGACATGACCATAATCACTGAGTTCTTTGTTTATTTAGAGAAATTTTATGCAATGTTAAGTGTTTCAGACAATTTTAATGAATTCTAGAACCTTTTTGATGGTCACTTGAGGCAAAATCCTATCTATACAACATTAGAGAAATGATTTAGGCCATCTTTGGACTGTTTGAGCCTTCTTAGCCAACTTTTATATAATATTGATCCCTAGTTACCTCTTTGAGTTTATTTAAGCCTTTTTCTTTGTTAACTCACTAAAAGATTTCCTAACCTCAAACAAATTTTTCCAAACAGTTTATCCCTTACCTATGAGTATGTAAATCATTCAAGATTACATTTTGAGCTATGCTATAGTTTTGGGAAGTTGAGGTAGCTTGGGTGGTGTAACGAGCAATGAAAGTGAGTTCTATTGTGTTTGTTAAAAAAAAAATCTATACTTATCTTCCACACACTTAAACATTGAGGACAATGTGTTATTTAAGTATGGGGAAGGGGTAGTTGAAAAATGAAAAAAAAAACCAAAAAAAAAGAAGAGAAAGAGAAGGAAATTGAGAGTTATGTCCTTAAGTGTGCTTAAGAAGAAAGAAACAAATAAGTTTAGGGCTGTAGTTTCTTATGTTATGTGTAAATAAAGAGAGAGAGTGCTTGTAAATAAGTTAAGGAGTACCTGGTGAGTTGAAATGAATTTATGTTATGGGGTTGAGCTCTACATAGTCTTGAATGATTTATGTGTTTGTGAGTGATTTGAGCTAAATTATTATCCTTTATCATACCTTCAACCTGGCCAAACGTTATAAGCTTAATAAAGCCCTACTTGATCCTTAGTGTTGTGCTTGTCTACTTTAATGGAGAGTGACTTGAAAAGCAAGTCTATAGAGTTCATTTATGCGTACCTCTTAGCAAGCCTATGGAGTTCATTTATGTACACCTCTTCATTATTAAATATGATTCATTTTTGTGCATAAACTAATCTAGGTTACAAGCATTACGTGAGAATGAATCTACACACACACACTTAAGGAATCGAAGTGGGGCGAAACTAATCTATGAGATGAATTTCATGGTCAAGTGCATAATTTTGAAGGTTTCCTTGAGTCATAATTAAGTGCAATCTTTGAGGCCTATTTGCAAGTCGAAGCATTTGTATGTTTGTTTTGTTTGTGATTTTGCTTAGATTTAGTTTTGTTTTCATATCGTTTTAGTTGCTCGAGGACTAGCAAAGACTAAATGTGGGGGAATTTGATAAGTGTCCATTTATGCATTATTTTTTATATCAATTCTTCTATGCTTCTTTGCTATATTCCTTAGTATTTTTATATTTTTGTGTGATTTTGATATTTGTAGGAGTTTTAAAGGAGCTTGCACTAAAATGGAGTAAAACCTCTCATTTTCACCTCTGCTAGACAACCAATTTCTCAAATTTAATTGCACCAATCTACAATGAACTAGATAATGTACTATATAATGTTAGAAAGCTGTAGAAGCCTAGTTTCTAGAGAAATTTACGGATCATGAATCCGCATAGTGTACCAAAAATTGTGATCAAAATAGTACGGTACTACATAATTATAATTCTACAAATCACTATAGCATATTATTATTCGAGGCACTGTAGCAGGGTTACTGTAGTAGAGTATCTAAACACATTTTAGTATTTTTATTTCATAATAAGATGGGGGGAAAAACGAGTTAAAGGCTACCTCTCTTGATTTCTCACGTCTCTTAGAGTTCTTGAAGGAGAAAGAAGGCTTAGAAAGAGGAGGAACTACAATCCTAAGGAGATTCATCTACGTAGGAGATTTTCAAAGGATTTGCTAAGTGTTTCCTTTCCTTTTCATTTTTTGGAATTTTTCTATGTTGTATTATATTTATGTTGTGTTTGAATATGTGTAACTAAATCCTATTTGGTTGAAGGTGATTTCAAAGCCCTAGATATGATTTTTGTAAGTTGATTGTTCAAGAAATTGTTATCTAGTTCTCTAATTGAAGTTGCTTGCATTTTCCCACATTCAATGTTTATGATTACTTCCTGATTTTATTTGGGTGGCCAAACTAAATAGAATCTGGTTGTTGTGTATTGCTAGACTAGAAATTTTGATCCGTATTTGTCTTCAATTTCTAATCATTACTAGCAAAATTGTGGTCGGGGATTACAATTGGAGAATATAACCTAAGTCAAATAATCCCATCTTGTGTAAATGCTTAGATCAACCTATCTCTCTTATCGTAATGCTTCTATTAAATTAAATTTAGAAAGCCTTTTCTAGATTGTTTAATGGCTAGAGATTAAATAAAGAGCTTGTTTTATTTAACGACAAACTAAGAAAATATTGGGATAACAGAGCTTGTTGTTATCTGTGGTTGATAATCGTAATGTTGTAATTTGATGACAATTCTATAGTTGTTCGCAAATTCATATCTTGTGGTAGAGAATGATCCCTTAACCAAGTTTCTCTCATTGATTATTTCTCAGTTCATTTAATTTTTTGAATGTGTTATTCTTTATTTACATTCATATTTCATTTAGTTAATCATTCAATAAAACCTACAACGCCCCCAACCCCCCCACCCCCCCCCCCCCCCCCCCCCTCCCCCATTTTTATTTTATTGTGCTATCTAATAATAAATTTAATTAGAACCAATCCTCATGGGAACGATACCTTACTTATCACTTTATTACTTATGCGACTAGTGTACTTGCTAGTTTCAAGCACACCAAATGCATATATAAACTTTTTGGCCCAAATATAATTAAAGAAGAGAAAACTTAATTGTGTGCAAAATGAACCTAGGATTAAGAATTGATGGCTTAGAAAATCTCAACCCAGTAAACCCTACTAGAGGCCGTTCATTGCCTAGGGGGACTGAAAGTCTATAACTAACTTCTCGAACCCAACTCTAAAGGATTGATGGGTAGTTAGGTGCAAGGGATTAATTGCCGTCACTTACATTTTTTCTCGTGGTTAATTACTTGAGTGGTGACTTCATTTCTATTCTCTGGATCCTGCCTCCATGGCCTGATCTGATGACCCTCTAAGTCTCCTCATGGAACTTAGAAAAGCATTGCCAAGGTCACCGTGACTCTAGCGGGATGGAAGCCTTGTTCACAATTTGGCAACTCCACTAGAGACAAAAGATAAGTTGATTTCGATAAGAATACCGGGTTGTTAGTTTCTCTCTCATCATTGATATCTGATGCATCACTTCACTTGCACACAAAACACAAATTACCTTTATTTAACCTAGTGGCTTCGGTATGGCAAGTCTTTGGTTCCATTTGACCCTTGACGAACCATGTCGTCGATGACCACCACTTTGAGCACGTACCGAAATGTATAAAAAGGGACCAGTCTAAGGGGTTACCTCACTCAAAGGGACTTTTGGCCATGAAACACAGAAAGAAGCCCATATAGTTAACCTAGTTACTGCCCCTTAGGATTACCAAAATCTATGGTTTGATCCCCTCTGAAGTCAAATATATATAAAAATAGCATGATATGGACTGCAAATCTGTTGTGTCATGTGTAAACATTCTGTAACCATTTCCCTTAGTATTTTGATTAGTTGACTATGATTCTATGATAATTGTAAGACACCTGCCATAGAATCACTATCATAATTGATCCTAATATTGATAAGGTTACAAACTATTTACATGATTAGATACATGTGGTTTACACAATGCAATATCTCAGTTAACATCACCTGAATCATTTGAGGATAGTCAATCTAGATTATATGACACTTGGATGTCATAACATTCAAATGTTATGGGATCATGATCGAAAAGCATGGGTGATTAAATGCTTGATAACTTTGATATCATCATTAACAATATCATCAAACCTATGACCATAAACATTTGACAAAAAGGAGATCACATCAACCTTGCATTGAGAGTTCTGTACACAATCTTACATCCTTTGTTGATGACTTTTTTGGGATTAAAACCCAAAATCCTAGGACAAAGTCTTTTACTGTTGTGTGGGAGAAATAAGGTTGGAAGGCTACTGTGTCTTGATTGATTGTGAATGTGTAATATACCTCGACCATGCATTGCATCCATGCATACATGCACCATGTTAACACCCTTATTTTGCAGTCATAAATAGCTTGGGTCAGACGAGGCAAAAGATTAGAAAGAGTAGGCACTATGGAAAGAAACAATACCGGTCGTCGGGATCCGCATGACAGGATCAACAAGATGGGGGCAGACATGGAAGCCGTGAGGCAGCAGATGATGGAAATGATGGCTATGATAACTACCAGGTTACCACCCTTAAACATTGGCCTAAAGGCTAATACTAGTCTGAACCCAAACACTAGCATAAACACTGATCTAACTAGAGAGGAGGGTCAAATGGAGAATCCAACCATGATTGACTCCAAACATAACCTGAAGGGAATAATACGTCGGGATCTGATGCCAACAAAGGAAAGAGTAAGATAGTCAACCCTAAAGAAGAAGATGGGTTCTTTGAAGTAGATGATTACTTGAAATCAAAGCATGCTAAACAATTGGAGCAACAATTTTCTTAGGAGGTGGAGAGAATTCATGCTTTGATGAAGAGAAAAGGGATTGAGAGGTCTATCAATCTCGATGATATGTAGTTATCTGGAGCTAGTAAGCTCCCATCGAAATTCGAGATGCCTGACATTGCTAAGTTTGACAGGAAAGGTGACCTGAGGACTATTTGAGGCATTATGTTAGAATTTTGGGGATGATAGACATATTAAAAGAGCAGATTGTAGAATTGTTCTTTCGATCTTTAGAAGCACAAGCATTGAAGTGGTATTACAAGCAAGAAAGGAATTTCGGGAATTCTGGGAAACATGTTGACTTAGCCTAGACTATGATATGCAATTCTATTATATAGATAGCAAACCATGTACTAAGGTCTAGATATCGGCATACTTAAAAGTCTATCTTGAATAGATAGCTAGACATTTGTACTTGACACATGTGAAATGTATAAATATATACGTGTGTATTAGAAAATGATCTTGGATGATATGTAATCAGATGTTTATGAATTTCAGTCTTATTCAATGAAAAAAAAAATTGCACCTTTTTCTATTTACATGTTTATCACACCTAAAGTCTTCATGTAAGAGATTTTAGGATATGACAAGTTGTGAACTAGTTTTAAGCCATGATAAAGTTTTATGTCTCATATATATCTCATGTACATATAACTTTATCAATTTACAAGCTCTGAAGCCTTTAATCATTGATAGAACCATATTTGGGCACAAATAAAGAATAATAACTTTCTTTATAAATTAAATGTTTACAATCTACTGAAAAAACATTGATACTCTTAGTGCATATTTCTATGACCATAAACATTTGACTATCATCCTCTCACCCACCTAACCAAATAAAGTGAAATAGAAATGGGAGAAGAAGAGAAGCAGATGGCATGGATAATAACATAACATTAAAAGGCATAAAGAAAGAGAACAAGTAGCTAAGGATAAGAGAAGATAAAAAGTTAAAGGGTTATCCTTTCAATGAGAGACTTCTCCATCAAGCTATCTAGCTACTATTTAGAGGATACTTCGCTTCACTCATCAAATCAAGTAAAGGAAATTAAAGAAGAAGGAAAGAAAGATGGAATAGAGAAGAATAGTGCAACAAAACATAATTAAAAGGAAACTAAAGTAAAATTAAAAGAATGGTAAGAAGAGGAGAGACATAATAACATAAACATAATTAATTAAAGATATAAAAATAAAATAATTAAACAATCAAATTAAACTAAACTAGACCTGCATAATTAAACTAATCTTAATCTAATTAACTATAGAAGCTTAAGAGAAATGCCTATGAAAAAGCATTCTCTACTCCTAATTGTCTCTCTTGAGGGTCGATAAGCCTATTAATTAGGCTATTGACCCTAATTCGAGACCTAATTATTACTAATCTAATCTCATTAAAACTAGGTAATCACTAACCAAACTAATTATGCTAATTAAACTAATAAAATATTAAACTGAAAGAAATATTGATTAACCCTTAAAGCTTACCTTTAAGAGTGATTTCCTCTTTTAAACTTCTTTAAAACTAACAAAATAAACTAATTATTTTCTTAATAAAAGAAAACAATTTTAGAGAATTTTAAGAATTTTTCTTGATTTTCCAGACCTTATTTAGTTGAAAAACGTTGTTCAATTTATAGCAGGAGGGCTAGAGCACAGAAGCCAGACGCGGTGCATGTGGGATGTGGGACCTGAGTACACACGTACCATGTGTACTCCTCATTTTAGGTCTTTCCTGAACCTTTTCCAAGCACTTTCCAACACATGCATCCATGCTTCCAAATTTTGTGTGTTTTTCATTCTCCGACTCAACTTAGAGTTTGAATACGCTTTCCAGTTGAAATCACTCTCATCGGCTTCTTTTCTTATTATCGGGTTTTTAACCATAAGCAAAATTACAATGCCTATATGACCATATGGAAAATAAATAAATAAAATATAACTTGTGATAACAGGTTACACAAACTTATATGATATTTTTTAAGAATTTAGTAAATATTTTTTTCATTTTTAAATACTTTAATAAAAGTTTATAATAGTAAATTTAATATTAAACAAATAAACTTGCTTATAATATAAATATATTATAGAAAAATAGAGGACAACTTCAAAAAAAATTTATTTTAATTAATTTTAGTACTAAAAAATTGTAAATTTTTTTAAAGTTATTTTTATCTAATGATTTAGTTCTAATTCTATAAGTTGGAAAAAATATAGATAATTAATTAATTTAGCAAAATTAATGTATCATGTAATAGGTTTATGCTTTCTACTCTACTTTGTTTTGATTTGTCACAAATTTCATGTTACTTGTTGCAAGTTAACATTATATTTTACAAGCTAATTGTTTCTTATTACAAGTTTATGTTTTCTTTCAAATTAAACATTTGATTTTGCTACTTTAGGAATTATGCTACAACTTTGTTGTTTCTTGCAACAACTTTAGTTTACCTTGTTACAATTTTCACATTACATTTTATGAGTTAATGTTATATTTTATAAGTTCATCGTTCCTTGTTTTAAGTCCATATTTGATAACAAATTACAGGTATGATCTTACTACTTTTTGATGTCATGCTACAACTCCAAAGTTCATAATTACAACTTTGATTAACCTTGTTGCAATTTTAATGTTGCATTTTACAAGTTACAAGTTCATTATTACTTGTTACAAGTCCATCGTTACTTGTTACAAGTCCATATTTGGTTGGAAGTTGAAGGTTTATTTTGCTACTTTTAGGTGTTAAACTGCAACCTAAATGTTTTTGGTTACAACTTTAGTTAATCTTGTTGCAATTACCATGTTCTATTTTACATGTCAACATTATGTTTACAAGTTCATCACTCTTTGTTACAAGTTCACATTTGATTACAAGTTAAAGGTTTATTTTGCTACTTTTAGGTGTTAGGTTGCAACTAAGCATTCCTAATTACAACTTTGGTTAATCTTGTTGCAATTTCCAAGTTGTATTTTACAAGTCCATCATTCCTTAGAACAAATCCATGTCTGATTGCAAAGTTAAATGTTTGATTTTGCTACTTTTAGGTGTCAAGCTACAATTAGGTTGCATCTAAGACGTTCCTAGTTACAACTTTGGTTAACCTTGTCGTAATTTTCACGCTATATTTTACAAGTTAACATTATATTTTACAAGTTCATCATTTCTTATTACAAGTCCACATTTGATTGTAAGTTAAAAGTTTTATTTTGCTACTTTTAGATGTTAGGCTATAACTAAGACTTTCCTAATTACAACTTTGGCTAACCTAGTTGCAATTTTCACATTCTATATTACAAGTTAACATTATATTTTAGAAGTTCATCGTTCCTTGTTACAAGTCCACATTTGATTGCAAGTTAAAGGTTTGATTTTGCTATTTTTAGTTGTTAGGCTGCAACTAAGACATTCCTAATTACAACTTTGGTTAACCTTGTTGCAATTTTCACGTTGTATTTTACAAGTTAACATTATGTTTTACAAGTTCATTGTTCCTTGTTACAAGTCCAATTATTTATTGTAAGTTCAAGGTTTGACTTTGCTACTATTGAGTGTGAGGTTACAACTAAGGTGTTTCTAATTGCAATTTTGGTTAACCTTGTCACAATTTTCAAGTCGTATATTATTATAAGTTAACATTATTTTTTACAAGTTCATTGTTCCTTGTTACAAGTTCATGTGTAGACATTGGATTTTTGGAGCTTGATGATGAAATATGGATGCATGATGAAGAAAGCAGAATGAGGAAATTGCCCTTAAAGGAAAAGAAAGGTGTTAAGGCAAAGAACCAAGAACCTTAGAAAACTGACTCTTAAGCCATATACTATTAAGAAGATATAGATGTCTAGTTTTCATAGAATTTCACGGTTTATAAATTGGACTTCAATTCAAGAAGTTAGGTGCAATCAAACGGGTAAAGGTCAGGAAAAATCAGCATGAAAATGGCATGAATCATTGGAGGAGGAGGAGAACCTTCAGCCGACTATCCTACCATTGGCTGTGGTTCATCCAATAGCCAGTAGGCTATCCTACAGCTTGTAGGTTGTCCATCTACAATCGTCCGGTTGTCCCCTTGAACTTTTGGAAATTCTCACTTGTAACCTTCCTTTTTTGATTTTGCTTTCACTTTTTCAACTTGGCCCTCGCCTATTCAAAAACCCCCTTGGCTCATGTTTCAGGGCATCCAAAAATCCTCTCTCTCTCTCTCTCTCTATGAAATACTTGTGAGAATTCAAAAGAGCCTTTTTCTAACGATTTTTAAATCGAATTTGAATTCAAGAAGTTATGTGCAATCAAAAGGGTAAGGGTCAGGAAAAATCAACATGAAAATGGCATGAATCATTGAGGGAGGAGGAGAACCACCAGTCGGCTGTGAGGAACCACCGGTTGACTGTCCTACCATCGGCTAATGGTTCATCCAACAATCGGTGGGCTATCCTATAGCTTGTAGGCTGTCCATCCGCAGTCGTCCAGATATCCCCCTTGAACTTTTGGAAATTCTCACTTACAACCTTCCTTTTTTTATTTTTCCTTCATTTTTTCAACTTGGCCCTCACCTATTTAAAAACCCCCTTGGCTCATGTTTCAGGGCATCCAGAAATCCTCTCTCTCTCTCTCTCTCTCTCTCGCTCTAGGACACACTTGCGAGAATTCCAAAGATTCTTTTTCTAGTTTAATATTTTTCAGGCGTTTTATGTTGCTCTAAAGCTGAAAAGGGTACATCCTGATACCAATTCTCTCTTCTCCCTTCTAATTTCTTCTTTATTTTTCTTGCTTAGAATTAAGCATGTATAGGTTTATTTTTTCATAGAATAAGCATGTTTAGGATTTATTTGATGCTTAGAAGCATGTTTAGGATTACTATGAATTGCTTTTATCCTTTCTTTATTTTGCAAGTTGGATAAACGTGTCAAGATAAGTCTGCTTTCCCTGCTTTATTAGACACATGATTAGGAGTTTATCTTTCTTTACGAATGCCTTAGAATCATGCTTAGGACTGCATGATTAGAATCATGACACGAAGACTTATGAATTCTTTGAATTATGACAAGAAATAGCATTAGACTAGAATTGTCTTGAATGTTTGAACTAAGGTTAGAAATGCCATGATTAGGCTAGAATTGCCATTTTTTGCCATGATTTATTATAATTGATATGATTAGGCTAGAAATGCCATGATTTATTATGATTGATTTGACTAGGCTAGAAATGTCATACTTAGGTAGAATTATCATATTAGGCTAGAATTATCATGATTAAGTTTATGGTTTTATTTAGATTTTAATCGATTTATTATGAATGAATGTATGGATATGCAAGAGGTTCGATAAACGTTAAATAGACTCACATACGGTGGTGAGGAATTCATTAGTTATTGAATCTCAAGTTGAATGGTTGGATTATATGCTTAATATACATGAAGATGTTATGATTGAATATGAGAAGTATTTAGAAGTATTTTTACTTTATTGTTGAATAACAGGTGAATGTAATCCCATCCCCTATCCCTATATTTGAAAAGGAATGTAATTTATTCTCTTCCCTCTTTCTTTGTAATCAATATATAATTGTTTTCACATGACTAACAAAGATAAAATTGGAAGCAATGTGTGCATAAAATGAACAACCTAAGTGGACCATATAAACAACTTAAGCTATTCTAATTTTGGTATAACCTAGTTGAGGCTGGATTTACATTCGGGCAGACTGAAGGCTCGTAACTAACTTCCCAAACCCATCTCTGAAAAGATAAGGGTGGCTTAGGTCCCAAAGTGAGGGATCGGATGCCTCATATTCATTCTCAATTGAATAATTGGGTGGTGACTCCATTCTTTAGAAATGCCTCCAGAACTTTTTTGTGTTTCCTTAAGTTTCAAAACAAGCTTTGACATAGTATTGTGGTCGCAAATGCTCTAGCGGGATGAAATACCCGTTCACACCATGTTTGATTGCAAGCTGAAGGTTTTATTTTGGTACTTGTAGGTGTTAGGCTACAACTTTAATACTCTTTTTTATAACTTTGATTAACCTTGTTTCAATTTTTATGTTGTATTTTATATTTTAATATTATGTTTTGCAAGTTCATCATTCCTTGTTACAAGTCCACGTTTGATTGTAAGTTGAATGTTTCATTTTGCTACTTTTGGTTGTTAGGCTACAACTTAAACCTTTTTGGTTACAATGTTGGTTAACATTGTTGTAATTTTCATGTAGCATTTTACAAGATAACATTATGTTTTACAAGTTCTACAAGATAACTTTATGTTTTACAAGTTCATCATTCTTAGTTACAAGTCTTGTTTAGTTATAAGTTAAAAATTTGACTTTGTTATTATCAGGTGTTCGGCTGCTACTTCGATGACGATAAATTACTATTCTTATTTTAAATTATTAAAAGTATATTTTTCAAAGAAACTTTTATTCCAATGAGTATTTAATTTGAAGTTGTGGGTTGTTGGCGCCAACATAACTAATTAGTGAGTATAATTCTTTTGTAAGCTAATTTAGATCATAATGAACAATGAATGATAAGTAATTTTTTTTCGAAGTGTTAAAGTATTTAAATTATTATAAAAAGGTAATTTAATTATAACTATGATAATATTACATTTTATTTGAATTGAAAAATAATTTTAATTACAAATTATTTAATAATTAAGGTAGTTTAAAAAATATAAATTATGAGTCGATAAAAACTTTTATTTTAGATTTTCATTATATTCGCATAATTTCTTTAATTAAAGTGGTAATCAGCAGGTTCAAGTCCAGGTCGCTCTAAATAAGATTCCATAAATTACATGTCATCATACTTATTGATTTACAATTTTTTTTGGTTATTTATATTAGTTTTTAAATTTTAAATGTAAATTTACAAAAAGTTTATCAGTTGTAGTGATTATTTAATTTCAAGTAGTGGGCTATTTGTCAACATTTGTTTAGTTAATTGATCGATCTACTTTTAATGTGTTAGATGATAATTATGCATAAAAAATAATTAATTATTTATGAAGTATAAAAATTAAAAATCTTTAAATTAATGTATTTAAATTATTGTTATGACAATTATTAATTTTAGTTCAGATAAAAAATGATTTTCATTATTAATTATATAAGAATCAAAACTATTTAAAAATAAAAAAGTAATTTAATGACGGAAATAGACTAATCTATATTATTTTTCAAGAGTATTTTTTTTAATGCTAAATACAAATCACCAATTACTTTCTGTGTTAAGTGATGAAGAAAATAACATACCATTTTTTAAATGTAAACAAAAATAATGTGACGGGTTAGGTGTAATTGGAAGTGATGGCATAATGGAGACTTTTTTCTTTTATTTGATTTGGGAATCGGGAGCGCCTTGTTTTATTGATGGAGAGATTGAAGGGAAGAAGAAGACAAAGCAAGGGAAAGATGAACCCTAAGATTCAATTCAAAGAAGTGAAAACACTCAGTACGACCAATTTAGGGATTTAATTTATGTATTTCAATTTTACTTTTAATTACAATTTTACAAAAAAAAATTAAAGATATATATATATATATATATATATATATATATATATATATATATTCGAAAACTGATGAAACCAGTTGCCCTTTTGTATTTTTTATATTGTAAAGTACTTTAATTTCAAATAAAACCTCCTATTAACTGTATATTATATAATAAAATATTAATGTTAAGCTCACATCTACAAACTTAACCTTTTAAAAAAATGATAAACTTAACATAGTGCCTGAGCTATTATGAGCAAATGATCACATACTCTCCATGTCATTTAAAAATATTAATTAAAAAAAAGCGTTGTTTAGCTCATCTGTAAGACCAGCTAAGACATCTGAAGCTCGAATTTAGTCTACGTTGTAAGTGCACGAACCTTTACACCTGAGAGTGTATATTAGAGAATAAAATATTAATATTAATCGCACATTTGAAAGCTTAAATTTTTTAAAAAGTGACAAACTTAATACTATAATATTATTTTATCTCTATATATGCATAACTATTGCTCTAATGAGCCCCGCATTTCTTATTATATCTTGTTTAAAATATTTTAAAATATAATTATTCTCTTGTCACATCTACACCGAAATAATCTTTTTTTTCTTTTGTACAGCAATGAGACTATTTACATCGAAAATTTTACAAGTACAGTCTATAATTAAAAATTTTTAATAATATTTTTACTCAAATTGGTCGGTTCATAATTTCAAAATATTCTATTGTACTCAACGTATATTCAATTGACTGAAACTTAATTGGTAAAAAATATTTTTTAGAAAAATCCACAAATTATGTGGGATATTGGTGTGAAGATTCTCAATTACATTGGCTGATTGATTTTAATTTCAAAATTATGGAAACATTTTTGATAAATATTTGAACAGATATTCGACGAACCCCTATTATTAGATCGAAAATCAGACGGTACCAGTCCCTTTCAAAACCTGCAGAAAACCCCCTATCGTTACAACCAATTCCATTAAATTGTCAGCAGCAGCGATGATCAAGTCATTTCACTTAAAGGATTAAATATCTTAATTATAATATTAATAATTTCATATTTATGTATTAAATAATTAATAAAAATTTTCAATTAAAATAAATAAAATTAAACCTTATTAATATTTCTCTCTCTCTCTCTCTGTGCCCCCTTCCAACCCCGCCCGCCCACAGCCCTGCCCCCGCCTGCACCCCAAAAAAAAAAAAAACACCCAATTTCATCTTCATCTCCTCCGTTCCTCTGCCTTTCATCACCCACCATTTTCTCTCCATTACCCCCCCCCCACAGAAGAAGCCGCCGCGAGCACCGACATCACAAATATCCTTTCCACATCGAACCACCTCTCTCTTCTCTCTTCATCTCCTCTCTCCATTTTCTTCTTCTTTCTCAGCCTCCTTTCTACGCAGAGTCTTCATCTTCCATGAGTTTTTATTTTCTTGGTTTTTTTAATTTTTATTTCTTTGATTTATTTCTTGGTGGTAATCGATTTGGTGGCTGGTTGTCTGTTTGGTGGTGGGCGATTTGCTGGCTAGCGTTGGAGGTTGGGCCGGGTTTTGCAGTTTGTGCTGTTTTTGTGTGTAATAGAGGTGCTTGGCGCATGGGTTTGGCAGGTGCCTTATCTCCGTGACTTTTCGATTTGGCGGATGGGTTGGTGTTGTTTTGCAGTTGTGTTTTGTTGAATCTCAAGTTTTGTTTTTTATTTTTTTTGGTTTTCTGGGTTTTTTTCTCCTTTTGTATTCATGATTGTTTTCTCTCCTCTCTCCATTTTATTTTCTGGTTTTTTTCTCCATGGAAACTCATGAATTTTATTTTGGGTTTGGGAGATGATTACGAGGTCTGACAATGAGTGAAGGGAAGGGAAGAGAAGGAATGAGGAATAGAAGGGAAGAAAATAGGAGAGAGAAAGGACAGACAAAGAAAATATAAAAACGGAAAAAGACACAAAAGAAAATTATTAATTATAATTTTGTATAAACTATAATTATTTGGCTACCTTTGCCTACGTTTCCCCTTGTACGATTCCAAACAAAAACAAAAAAAAAAGTTAGTCTATAATATCTTAATTTTATGCTTTATGGTAATTTTGTTATTTCACAAAAAATTTTATGGACAAAATGGGAATTGAAGGTATTAAAAGTTTTACTTTTATTTTAAGTTATAAAATATGAAAGAAGTGATGATTGTCTTTGGATATGTCAAGATTTAATGCTTAACAAAGGGGCTGCCAAGGGTAAATAAGTAATTGCATTGGATAACAAAAGATTTATGTTACTTCGATTAAACTGGTGTTAACGGTAGGGGGTTTTTTGTACGCTTTTGAAAAGGACTGGTACGGTCTTGATAAGGACCTAATATTAGGGGTTCCCAATAATAGTGTTAAAAGAAGCCCCCTAAATTTATCAGTAAGCCCATCTCCTCTTGAACAAGGTTAAATTATCCATTTGTAATAATAAAGCATATGTTGATGAGACTCTCACCAAGGAAGCAAGATGGTAAATATGATTTAGTTTCATTTTTTTTTCTTTTTTTATATGAAACTATGATAATTTAAAGCAATAATTGGGACTTTATATCAACTTGGCAGTGTCTTGATCTATAGAATTCTTGTATCTTAATCTTCTTCAAGAGTCTGAATGAAATTAAATTTGTGCTTTCTTATTTTCAGTGTCTCTCAAGGAAATATATCAAATATTTTTTTTAAAAATCTAATATTCATTATCTTTGGAACTTTAGTGTGTATTTCTCTAGTTATTTTTACCATGTTTTAATGTTTAAAAAAAAAGGGAAAGAATAAGAATGGAGAAAGTTGAGAAGAATTAGATAATTTATTTCATTATACAAATTTAACCTCTAAATAAAGAGGACATAGGACTTATTTGTTAGTGTCAAACGAGACACCTTGGCATGTGCCATGCACATGATTGATTTTGAATAAACTTGTAATTAAAATATTAGTTTTTATTCTTTCTTATTTTACTATTTCTAGAAATCTTTATTAGGAAGTATTAGATTTATATTAATTATCTCTTATTAGATTAGGGTATTATTTTAGTATCCTAGTTCACTTAGAAGTATATTTTATTAGTGTCCTAATTTACTTAGAAGTTTATATCACTTCTTGTATTATTGATTGATATCCTAATCTTTCTATTTGAGTTTGATTTAGATTCTAAAGGATATTGATAAATGGGCGAATAAACTTCAGACGATATATAATGTTATTTTATAATTTATATGTAGTGGTGGTGGCTTTACATTTCAAGATATTGAGAAGAGCTTCAACACCAAAATTGAAACGTGTCTTTTATTATGTTTATGAGAGTTTATTCATATATGAGAGTTTTTAATCGTACATGAATTTTGTTTAAGTCTATTTACGTCTGTATTCACTCGAGAGAACTTGCGAGTTGAGTATTTATGTAATTCAGCATCTGACATTATTGTTATGTGTTACTTAACTGTGTGCTGTTAAAAGAGTGGGCAGTGTTACCAAAGTTTAAGATCTTGCTAGGATTTTGTTTTACAAAGATTAGGTCAATGTGTGAATGTGAGTCAGCACTATAAACGTACTTAAAGATTGTACAAACAAGAACTTAGTGAATTTAGCTCTAAGCTGTCCGTGAATGTAGGTTTTTATAACCGAACCACGTAAATCCTCCTGCACCATTTTATATTACAGTTTTTTGTTATGTTACATATAATTAATCCATACTTTTAGATCTCATAATTGGTATTAGAGCAGTGAAGAAAGATCACATTGATTTAAAGGCATAGAGTTTATACTAAATGGAGGATCTGAATCACTACCACCAATTCTTGATGATGGTAATTATTCATATTGGAAAGCAAGAATAATGATGTTTATCAAATCTCTTGATGATAGGGCATGGAGCAGTGTTTCAAGAGGTTGGACACTACCAACACAATTGAATGCATTTAGAGCTAAAGAGCTTAAACCTAAGGAAGATTAGACTAATGAGCAGTACAGGCATTCCAGTTGGAATTCAAATGCACTCAATGCGATTTGTGCAACAGTTGATCTTATGGTCATATTTCAAGGTACAAAGTAGCTAAAGAAGTATGGGACATTTTTGAGGTAAAACATGAAGGTATAGCTTCTGTTAAAAGATCTAAATTGATGAGATTAAATTCACAATTTGAGAATCTAATGATGCATGAGGATGAGTCAATATCTTATTTTTATTCAAAGCTGTGTCATATTACAAATTCTGCACATATGCTTGGTAGAACTTTTACAAATGCAGAAATTGTTAGCAATATCATTAGGTCTGTTCTTGATAAATTTCAAGCAAACATCTCTAACATTGAAGAAGTAAAGAACATTGATGAGATAAGGGTAGATGAACTTGTTGGTATTCTTCAAAATTTTGAGATTAACCATAACACAAGGAAGCAAAAAGGTAAAAGCATTACATTCACTATCAAAACTAAAACGTCTGATGATGAAGGTAATGATGAGTTTAGTGAATCTGATTAATAATAGATTACTTTTCTAACAAAGAATTATGTTAAGTTCATCAAAAAGAATTTTAGGAAGAAGAATCAAGGAAAGGCGTCAAACTCAAGTGATGACAATTTCAGAAAATTCAGCAAGGAGAATGACAAGAAGATTCACAATCAATTGGACAAGAAAGAGCAAATTCAATAGGCATATTCAATCTGAATGCTAATCTCAAAAAGAAGAAGAGCAAAAGAATGTATGCGACATGGAGTGATGATTTAGAGACTGATTCAGATGATCAAGAATGCATTAGCAACTTTGTGGCATTCACGACACCTATAGCTGATAAAGGGAACGTTTTTATGTCCAATATGACAGAACAGTGTAGAACTGATGATGAACATTCAGACGCAAAAAATGATCCTAAATATTATGAGGAATTGCAAGAAACCTACAATGCACTCTATGCTGAATGGCTGAATCAAAAAGAAGAAATCAAGTTTTCGAAGAAGGATAATAAAGTACAAAAATGTGAGAAAGCCTTCGTTGAAAACTACACTAGTTAACTAGAGTTTGCCTTGAAAGACAAAACAGAACATGTTGAGAAAATTACAGTAGAACTGATTGACAACAGAAGGTGTGTTGATCAACTTAGAATTGGGTCTGCAAAACTTGACCATCTTTTTAGCCTTGGAAGAGACAATGCCAAGAAACATGGCTTTTGTTATTTAGAAGGTAACATTGCATCTTCATCAAATACCGTGTTTGTGAAAGCTTCAACATCAAGTAACATTTCTAAACCTAGTTTAAAAAGGTCAAGTCCTAGTTCAAAAAGTAATGATGTTTTTGTGTATCTTTTGAGTTCTTTTAAATCTAGTCCTAAAAAGGTAAGAAGATTTGTTCCAATATGTTATTTTTGTGGTGTCAAAGGGCACATCAAACCTAGATGTTTTAAATTGTTGAGTCTTTTGCATGAAAAGTCAAAACAATTCAAGAAGTTACCTAAGCACGACAGTAGTCGGTTCAGAAAGACAAAACAACATGTAAAGTTTGTCTTACTACACTTAATGATTCTTTTAATGACTTGTGATATTTTGATAGTGGTTGTTCCAAATATATGATTGGAAATAACAATTTTTCAAAAAATCTTGAGTCATACAGGGAAAGAAATGTCACATTTGGTGATAGTGCAAAGAGCAAGGGGATTGGTAAGAGTACTTTAAATGTTAAAGGCTTGAATTTCAAAATGTTTTGCTTGTTGATGGATTGAAAGCTAATCTGATTAGCATTAGTCAGATAGGTGATGACAGGTATGTTTTTAACTTTACTCAAAACAAATGAATGGTTTTAGATGATGTGGGGAAATGCATTTTAGAAAGAAATAGATCTTTTAATAATTGTTACTTGATAGCAAATGCATTTAATGCTAGGATATCAGATTTGGAATTGTCGCATCAAAAGTTAGGACATTTAAACTACAAAGATATGGTTAAACTAACTAAGTTAGGTGCTGTTAGAGGTATTCCAAAACCAAATCATAGATCTAATGGAAATGTGGACCATGTCAATTAGGAAAACAAATTAGAGGGTCACATAAATCTATGTCACATCTTTGCACATCTAAAATACTTGATTTGCTTTACATGGATCTCATGGGTCATATACAGATTGAAAGCATTTCTAGTAAGAGATATGTATTTGTTTGTGTACCAGAGATACGTATTTGTTTGTGTTAATGATTTCTCTAGATACATTTGGATTGATTTTACTAGGGAAAAGTTTGACACATTTGAAGCTTTCAAGAATCTTTGTGTTAAGCTTGAAAATGAGCAAAATAGGAACATTGGCAAAAGAGTGAGGATAAGAAGTGACCATGGCTCGGAGTTTGAAAATATCAGCTATACTGATTTATGCAAATACCATGGAATTGCACATGAATTTTTGGCCCCTAAAACACCTTAATAGAATGGTGTTGTAGAGAGGAAGAGCAGGACACTTTAAGAAATGGCTAGAGTCATGCTCAATAGCAAGATGTTGATCAAAAGGCTATGGGCTGAAACAATTAGCATTGCTTGTTACATTTCAAATAGAGTTTTTCTAAGACCTAACAATAACCAAACTCCTTATGAGATTTTAAAAGGAATAAAACCTAACTTGAAGTATTTTCAAGTTTTTGGATGCATGTGTTACATCTTAAACGATAGAGAGTAGTTTGGTAAATTTGATCCGAAATATGATAAAGGAGTCTTTGTGGGATATGCATTGAACAGCAAGGCATTTCGTGTTTTCAACCTTCAAATTAAAACTATAATAGAGTTTACAAATCTAGTGTTTGATGATCTTGATGATTATAAAAAGTATTCTCATGAAGAAAGCATAACTAGCTTCACTAGAAAATGTAAAAAGATCAGCACCTGTCAACAATAACGAATATTATGTTATGAAAGAAGAAACAACTATTATTACATCAGACACAACAACGACATCTGATAACATAGACTTGGACAGAAACGTAATCAGAAATGATGATGAGAGAAAAGATCCACCTTCTCGAATACAAAATGCACATCCAACCAGCTTAATCATAGGAAGTCCAAATGACATGATGAAGACTAGAAGCAAGGTAAGAAATAAGGTAAATTTTGCTTGTTATGTTTCCCCTAATTGAGTTTAAGAATGGGAAAGAAGCTTTAAAAGAGGATGTTTGGATTTAGGCTATGAAAGATGAACTTAATCAATTTAAAAGAAATAAAGTTTGGGAATTAGTTCCTAGGCCACAAAATGCAAATGTCATTGGAACTAAGTGGATATTTAAGAACAAAACTGATGAGAATGGACATGTAGTTAGAAATAAGACTAGGTTACTGACATAAGGTTATACAGAAGTAGAAGACATAGACTTTGATGAAACCTTTGCGCTAGCAGCTAGACTTGAGTTTATCAGATTACTACTTACTATTACTTGCTTGCTTGATTGATTTAAACAATATCAAATGGATGTTAAGACATCCTATTTGAATGGCTACCTTAATAAAGAGGCTTTTGTTGAACAGCCCAAAGGATTTGAAGATCCTAAACATCCTGATTTTATGTACAATTTGCATAAAGCTTTGTATGGTTTGAAACAAGCTCCTAGAGCTTAGTATGAAAGACTGAGAAATTTTCTAATTAAGAGAGGTTATACTAGAGGTAGCAATGATAAAACTTTGTTTATCAAACATGCACCTAGTTATTTTATTGTTGCTCAAGTGTATGTGGATGATATTGTGTTTGGCTCAACTAACAATAATAAGATTGATGAGTTTGTTAAGTTGATGCAGGAAGAGTTTGAGATGAGCGTGGGAGGAGAATTAAAGTTCTTTCTTGGATTATCGGTTAAGCAAATGAAGGATGGGATATTCATATCTCAATCAAAATATGCTAAGAATCTTGTAAAGAAATTTAAACTTGAAAAGGCAAAACCTGTGAGAACTGCTATCTAAACTAACTTGAAACTTTCCAAAGATGATGCAGGAAAAGAGATTGATGCAAGTCTATATAGAAGCATCATTGGCAGCTTATTGTACCTCACTGCACATAGACCAAATTTATGTTTTAGTGTAGGACTTTGTACAAGATTTCAAGCAAATCCTAAGGAATCCCATTTGGCAGCAGCCAAGAGAATCATTAGGCATGTACATGGAACTTGTGATTATGGGATATGATTTTTGAAATAAACAAATGCTTGTCTTGTAGGGTTTAGTGATGCTAATTGGGCAGGGAATGTTGATGGTAGAAATAGCACATCAAGTGAATGTTTTTACCTTGATACAAACTTGGTTTCTTGGCATAGCAAGAACAGAATTCCATCTCTTTATCCACTACTGAAGCAGAATAGATTGTAGTTGGAAGTTGTTGTACACATTTGTTATGGATAAAGCAAATGCTAATTGATTATAGTATTGAACAAAAAACTATAACTGTGTTTAGTGATAATACTAGTGCTATAAATATTTCCAAAAATCCAGTCTAGCATTCTAGAGCAAAATACATTGACATAAGATACCATTTTATAAGGGAGCTTGTAAAGTCAAAGGTGATACACATTGAATACATTTCCACTGAAAATCAATCGGCTAATTTGTTCACTAAAGCATTAGATGCATCAAGATTTCAGAATCTAAAAGAGCCTTAGGCATTTGTCAGTTTTCTAAATAAGCATTGCTTTTTATTATGTTAACCATATATATTTTATTATAAGTTTTCTTTTAATTAATCATATGTGAGTTGTAACCTGTGCTATGTTTTTAATTGAGATACTAGTTAAAAATGAAAAATATATATATGATGTGTGAAAGCCATCATTAAGAGTAATGTCAAGGTATCTAGAAAATATATTGAGTTCACCCACTCAAGTGAAAATGGCTATATCTATATTCTATGAAAGCTACTGTATTTGATTCATAATCCAATGTGATTAGTTATTTTGTGAACATCTCAAAATTTTATTGTTGACATCTCTATTGAATGAGAAATGATATTAAACAGCTTTCTTATGTTGATTATAAACAGCTCTAAACTATGCTTCTTTAGAATGATTCATATGATGTCCACATAATATTGTTAAGTCACTTGTAATTATTTTCAGTTGCGTTATTTATAACATACAATGTCTTTTGTGTCTAACTAAAATTTGATGTTCTTATATGTGTCCATGTGTTAATAAGTGCCACGTCAACATTATTGGTTTGAGGGAAAGAGTTTTCAGTGGCGGGAATCCTTGTCTTTATAAAATTCCTTATTTTAATCAAAATCAATTTTTGATTTTAAGTCATTAATTGCATTAATGGATTTGTTTTGGAAAATCAAATAAAGTCAAATTTGAATTTGTTTTGGAAACCGAATTGAACTACGATTCACTCTTTCCAAGTTTATCATAAACTTAGTTAGGGTTATCTTATTTTCTATCAAAATCATGTATAGCACTATGCCTCTCTCTCTCATTTCTCTATTCTTCAAACCATTGTGCGGCAATTACTCATATCACAAAAATAGCAATGGCCTCCATAAATGAATATGAAAAATCCACAAGCAACTCATCATCATCACGCAATTCCAGCAATCAAATCAATCATGATAGCTCGCAATCACAACAACATGCAAAGGTTTCAATTAACCTAGTAATGAGTGATGATGAAGAAATTCCAATGGGAAAAAGAAGAGACAAGATCAAGCCCAAGTTCAACAAGTTTTTCACTAAGGAAGTCAAGAAAATATTTCAAAAGTACACATCAAAAAGGAAGCTATAGATTTAAAGGCCTATGAAAGTTGCAGATTTCAATAAATATGGCCTAGGTGGGCTTCTTAAGTCCATCTGCCAAACCAAAATGGTAAACAATTTTCTACCTCCTGTTAAGACTCTCATTTAAGAGTTTTATAATAATATACATGATTCAATTGATAATCCAGAAAGCTTTTATTATCACAAATCACAAGGTATATGTAGAGATAGGTTGGTGAAGTTTTCTCCTAATGTCATTAACATATATTCTTTCGTACACTTATTAGGAGTTTACATTCTGTTGATGATAATTTTTTCATGGAAAATGTTCTTAAAGAGTTAATTGATCGTGATAATCTGACTTGGAATTCAAAAAATGGAATTGATCAACAATATCTTACTAAGAAGTATAGGGTTCTACAAAAGATAGCTCAATTTGATTGGCTCCCTTCAACCCATCAAAGTCAAGATAGAGATGATAGGGTAAAGTTTCTATTCTATTTGGGCACCAATAGACAAATTAATCTGGGTTTGTGGATATATAGGATAATTGTTCATATTCTACCTTACAAATTCGATTATCACTTGCTTGTGTTTCCTTGTTTGATTTAAGGAATTTTGGCTCAAAATAGCATTCTTATGAGTTCTAAAGAGACATTTGAGATTATGCCTAAGCCTATCACAAAAGGCTTCTTGTCCAGATTGCATGACAAAACCAATTTGCCTAATCCTTAACCAAGACCAAGAAGGGTCAGATCAAAGCCAAGAAGAAATGTGGAAGAACAACTTGCTTTAATCAATGTTGCTTTAGCTAATATTGTGTAGGATATCAAGAATATCAAGGCAAAGCAATCTGAGTTGGAGAAGAAAATCGATAGAAGAACAACTGCAAATGAATCACCTTATATGACAACTAATGAGACAATTGAGGAGCATCCAGAGATGACTAGGCCAGAAGAGGAACATGCTAAATAGACTGCTATCATGATAGACAAGATAGCAGAGAAAAAGAAGAAAAAGAGTTCAAAGAAGAAAGACAAAGGCACCGAGCTGAAGAAACAGAAAAAGGTCAAGCTTGCCAAGAAGCAAGCTATTGCAGAGAAAGCTTCTGATCAAATCACAGAAGAACCAGCACCTCATCTTCCTACTTTATAGCATACTCTACCATGTCATGCAAAAACTACACATGAACTAGCTCTTGAACCAAAGAAAGCAACAGAGGAGATTCCACCAGAACTTGTAGCTAAATCCCTCATAGGATTATCACAGAATGTGGACATGTCTCAACATTTTGAGACTAGTGTTGAGAGGAAAGATCACGAGATTAGAAGAATTGTTGCTGAAGTTACTGCCTTCTCTACTAACACAATAGTTAAACAGGATACTCCAATAGTTTCTAAGCAAACTACTCCATCCACCAAAGGAAAAAGATTCAAGATCACAGCTAGGAGGTCTAAAAAAAGGCTTGGACTACAAACCAAACTGCTAGTTCACAAATCAACAAGATTAAACTGATTTCATATTAGTTTTTGAACTTTTTTTTACTTTTGTTCTATTTTTTAAGTTTTTTTTTGGAACTTGTTTTGAAACCAATGGGAGAAGAGTGATTTCTGAAATTTATTTGTTTTGTGTTTGTTTTTAGGGAGCAGTCTTTACTTTGCTCTAAACTGAACTTTATTTGGATTAGTGTTTTAGTCTAAGGGAGTAAAGGGAAACCTTTATTCTTTTTGCTCTAATCTTTGATGAATTTGAACTTTGCAAGGATTTTGTTTTTGGATGTTAACCTAAATCTGTTTTCCAGGATTTACATTGTTTTTTATGTTTGTGTTTGATAGTTTAACTTGCAGGTCATTAATATATGCATAGAACTGTTTGCAATGTGCTTACTTTTGCTTAATTTTGATTTTGTTGCAGAAGTTTAGTTAATTATCTCTATTTACTTTGTTAAAAAATCATTTGATGTGCAACAGTTTATTTTTAGCAGTTTATTTTTAAGCTCTGATTATTTGACTTGCAGATGATTTGATGATTAGTCACATTAGCTTTGAATATTCTGTTTGCAAGTTATTTTCTTTCAATCATTTTCTGTTATGAGTATTTCTATTATATGTTTTACAGCTAACAAGTCGTTATTCCTATTAGTATGATACTTTCAGTTATATTTGATATGTTTATTTTCAGTTGCATTAGACATATTTTTTTTATGCTGATCATTACTTCAAAAATATATTGATGTTCTCATCACAAGTTGCCAAAAAGGGGGAGATTGTTAGTGTCAAACGTGACACCTTAGCATGTGCCATGCACATGATTGATTTTGGACAAACTTGTAATTAAAACATTGTTTATATTCTTTCTTATTTTACTATTTCTAGAAATCTTTATTAGAAAGTATTAGATTCATATTAAATATCTCTCATTAGATTAGGACATTATTCTAGTATCCTAGTTCACTTAGGAGTATATTTTATTAATGTCCTAATTTACTTAGGAGTTTATATCACTTCCTATATTATTGATTGATATCCTAAACTTTCTACTTGAGTTTGATTGAGATTCTATAGGATATTGATGAGTAGCGCAACTGAACTTCACACTATATATAATGTTATTTTATAACTTATATTTAGTGGTGGTGGCTTCACATTTCAAGATATTGAGAAGAGCCTCAACGCCAAAATTGAAATGTGTCTTTGACTATGTTGTATGAGAGTTTATTCATACATGAGAGGTTTTAATTGTGCATGAATTTTGTTTGAAAGACTCGTTGGAATTGATCCGCTACGGGATTTACATTATACGCATTTAAGTCTGTTTAAGTTAGTATTCACTCGAAAGAACTTGTGAGTTAAGTGTTTATGTAATTCAGTATCATACATTGTTATTATGCGTTACTTAATTTTGTGTTGTTAAGTTGTCGGCAACAGAGAGTGGGTAGTGTCACTAGAGTTTAAGATCTTGTTGGGATTTTGTTTTATAAAGATTAGGTCAGTGTATGGAAATAAGTCAATACTATAAACACACTTAAAGATTGTACAAACAAAAACTTAGTGAATTACAGTTCTACGCTGTCTATGGACGTAGGTTTTTATAACCAAGCCACGTAAATCCTCCTGTGCTATTTTATATTACATTTTTCTGTTATATTACGTATAACCAATCCATACTTTCAGATCTCATATTATTAGTAAATCTAGTGGAACTTATTTTACACTACTCTTTTAATAAACGTTTGAGAATTTTGTGTGTTGATTTTTTTCTTTTAACAAATAGCCCCAATATTTGTTTGCCACAAGCAACAAAAAAAATTAGTTATAGCATTTGTCCCCTATAATAATTTTGTTTCCATAAAAATAATTGATCAAAATAAGAGTTTTATTAAAAAATGGGATGAACTAGAAAAGAAAACAAGTATATCAACAAAAAGAATTTCCTTTTTAATCAATTCCTCCTATATATTTTAGATTTTTTCTTTTCTTATATTTTTTTATTTCTCCTTTTCATAATTATCATGATATTATAGAACAATAAACTTTCATCTCTTAATGGTTTTGAGATCTCTCTCAAAGGAGTTGATAACATTTAAAGGATTGTCAGATTTGATTTGCATTTAGTTTTTTTTTCCTTTTATAAAGGATTATTAAAAGGTAGCCTATATATTACAGTAATGCTAGGCTTATAATATCGTATATAACACAAACTCTACAACTTGATGTAACATTTTATATGGCAAACTCTTATTGGAGATATAACTTCTCTTATTCTTTCTTTCTTTTTTTCTCTTCTAGTAAAGTTTTATCATGTAGACTCGAACATCAGGTTGTCGAGTTTAGACTATATATAGGCTGTAAGTCTCGCATTATGTATCAACAATAAAAATCTTTTATTCTTGCAGGATATTGTGGCTCAACGTATGACGATGGATGAGTGTATGTATTCCTCGTATTATATGGCTAAAGATTATGCTTAATAAATTTGGCTTTTCTTAAAGAATATCTTTACGAACTAGGGTTGCCACTAGTTTTTGTTGAGATTATTTAAGGCAATTTGATCATCTAGGGTTTTCTTTTATTTCTTTTTTGTCATTTTTATTCCTTTGGAGCAACAGAAAGGGACTGCTGCTATTATGGTGCTTATGATTTGTCTCCATCTTCAGAGGTGTTGTTGACATTGAAAATATTGGAGTTAATTATATTAGGTTGGTTTCAAATGGCGAAGTGCCAGCTTTGATGTGAGTACTCAGAGCAGAATGGTAGGTTTTGCTTCTTTAAACATTGGATGCAATTAATGTCAGGATGGGAGAGGCCAAGGTGACCCTATGTCTGATAATTCCTACTCATGCGAGTCGCTTGGTGACCATTCATACATCAATTGCCTACCACTATTCACTGGTGGGGTCTGCCCACTCCACAAGTTACAATTTTTTAATAAAATCAATAATTTATATAGATACCGTATTACTTACATCACGTTCTATCTTACATTATACAATTAACTTTATTGTTTTCTGAATAAATATTTATATAATAGATAAAGTGATATTAACACTCCCATTATATCAGAGACTATCTCTCCTTATATGTATAAATGATCATTTTTTTTAAATAATAAATTCATCATCCTTGATGAAGTTTTGCCTTTAACAATCTCGGGACAAGGAGTATTCATAATATTGGAGGGCGAATATTTTTTTACTTCATCAAAATTTTCCCTTATTAAAACAAAAACACTGTCATTTTTTGTTGTACATAATTCTAATGCCTTTTAATACTTATCTCCCAAGTGTTGTTATAGTAACAAACTATTTCTATAAACTCATTCATACAAATTCATATAGCAATTAATGCATGATTATTATTTATACAAACTTTATTTTACAAACTAATATATAACACTATATGATTGGATGAGTGAATATTTAAAAATTTTACCATATTAATTATTGCTTTTGATGTGTTAATTATGCAATAATTAATGCTGCATCAACTTGTAAATTTTTTATATAGAGTTAGTAAGTGTAGCTACATTCATTTAAAGACTTCAACATTAACATCGAAAATAATTATTAACTCAAGATGAACAATATATGTTGATTCATATGTCAGTTTTCATCAAGCAGCTAAAATAAATCAATCATCCTGGAGATTTTAGTCAACATATATAAACCTTCCAAAATTTTCAATTTTATGGCATAAAGGCAAAATACCAGTATATTTGAATTCACACCATAATTTTCTCAGACTGCTATGTTTTACATTTATTTGGGTGGTGCTGGTAAGAATCTTGACGATAATTTTATTCTAGCGATTTTTTTTTTGGACTTATTTTAGAAAAGGAGAGTAAATAATTAAGACTAGAACAAAAAGTCTTCTAATCCTATGAAAGTAAATGATCAAATTAACAAATGGCATTAAAAGTGTTCTTTTCTAATATGAAGTCTGGATTTTATTGATTTTCAGTTTAGACATTTTCTAGTATTTGTCTTTTAGCTAAAGTCTTGGAATTAGATAAAGTTTATTTGAATTGAAAAGAGTAAAATTTTTATTTTTATAAGGAAATGACTGAATGAATTTTTCACTTAAAAAACTTTAAAATGCCCTTATTAACTTTAATTATTTTGTGTTTTGTGAAACTTTTTTTTTCGCCTTTTGTTTTTGTTTTTCTTAACACAATATGCTATAACTTATTTTTCTAATCAAAATGACAATTTTGAATTATTTTATAATTAAATAATGTTACAAAAATTTAAAGTTATGTACTTAACAGTTTTTTTCCATACATATTTTTTATTTTTCACATTATTTGTATTATAGATTCTAAAAATGCTGAATTTCATGAAAGTATTATAAGTTTATTTTAATTATGGTTAATTGATAGTTTGCAAATGTTTATTTAATAGGTTACGTTATATAAACTTAATTTTTTTTACTTAATTTTTTGACACAAATTATTGATTGTTGATCCATTGCAATTCAATGATTAAAAGGTGATGAGTTGACCTTAAAAATAACTAATTAAATGATCTTAACTTCTCACTTATAATCATTAGATTGCAATGACCAACAGCCACTAATTTGTCAAAAACTTAAGGCAAAAATTAAGTGCATATAGGTTGGGCCATATATATATATAGAGAGAGAGAGAGAGAGTTAAAGACACTTTAACTTGAATTTTTTGACTTAAAAGGCAGACATCAATTATCATTTCACACATGTAATGAAGAAAATAATGGATAAGTTGGCATCATTATATATATAGGGATAGGATATTTTATTTGAATTTTTTAACTTAAAACTAGATTTAAATTATAGTCATTGATTTTATATATTTAATGATTAAGATAATTAATGAGTTATTATCATTAAATACAAGTTTTTAATTTATAAATCTTAACTATTGATTATGTAAGATATATATATATATATAGACACACAAGTGTTTTCAGATTTTTTTTTTAATAAGAGAAACAAACAAGATAAGACTTATTATCAAACCTTATAAAACAAAAAACAAATATATCATTATATTATTGTATTCTGATTTATATAGATCTCAGCCATATTAAGACCTATTTAAATTTTAAAAAAAATAATCGCCCCTAAATCTTTGAAGGATTATACTAATATTAGATGAGTAGGGAATCATTATCTAAAAATAATTGTTTTCAATGAGTATAAACAACTTTGAAGGTCATGTATTTGTGACATAATTGGAGGTATTATATGTACGATATCAAATGAATCGTACTATGTATACAACCAATTTATATAAGCATTCTCACGCAACTCCATGCAACATGATTTGTCAATTTCAAACTCATCTCATTTTATAAATTATCTTTTATTTTTAAAAACATAATATTAGAATGTTCATCTTATAGCTCTTTAAAAAAATTTTGTGACATATAAATTGTATGATTTGCTTAAAAAATAGTAAATATTTTAAATTAATTTCATAGATTAAGAGTATCTAAAACATTATTTAACAATAAATGTATTTATATATAAATGAAGATAAAAGAGTTCTTATATATATAAGTCTGGAGATCACTTTATTAGTAATTAGGTAGTTTAGTTTTATAATTCAAATGATGATTTGGTGGAGTAAATGTGAACATATTTTATTGAAAGAGACTAAGGGATTTGGGCGGTATAACGTTAAGTCAGGGGATAAGTAAAGTTAAACATGATAAAATGTGCAAAAACAGTTTTTGTGTCTTAAGAAAACTGTGGGGTTAGATTGGATTTAATGGGGGCAACTGCCCCCAACTCGTCCCAATGTGGCTTCGACTCTAATATCGTTCATCATATCATTACATAATTAATTTACAATCACTAATTGATTTTATGTATGTTATTTGGTGTAACTTTCGTTAGGAATTTGGGATGGATAATATTAATCTTAAAATTATAAACGATGAAATTGGCTAGAGGTTAGTGTGAATTCAGTGCCGTTTCTTCTGACTTGATATATATATATATATATAGGTTTAAAATCATGAAAAGCTTTTATAAATGATTCAAATAAAAAATAAAAAGTTGGCAAAAAGAAAACAGGCGAACATGTATAGAAATTAGGGGCAAGTGTGTTTGGAAATAATAATAAAAGAAGTGGTTATGTGTGGAACAGTGACGAGATAAAAAGTAGAAGAAACGAAAGATACATTACATGTATGAGAATCCTTTTTTATTTTATGAAGCTTGACCACCACTATGGAAAAGTTTATTTCATTCGACCTTCACCCCGCCAGGTCAGGCCCATTTCTTTTATGCTCCAAATTAAGTAGCTACACATGCCAACAACTCTACAGCCTTATTGCCAACAGTTGTCTTTCTAGCTCTTCCCACGCTTTGTCTTCTTTCTTTAATTAGTGCTCTCTTTTTCTCTCCATTTTTTAATTAAAAAAAGGGGAAAAAAGTTAATGATGTATCCTGAAATGGATTAGTATTAATTTGCTGTTTATCTATCCAAATTAATCCACTAGACTCTAAAAAATATCGATCCTTCTATGTATCTGGTTCAAGTCTCTTCACACAATAAGCTGCTGAAGGATCCCATTATGTAAAATTTCAATATATATATATATATATATATATGGACACAAACACACACACATACGCACACAAAAAAAAAAAAAAAAATTTAGACCGTTTAAAGATCTTCTCACATATAAAATTTTGTATTTTTCAAGTATCACTTACAAAAGAAAAATCTTTTAGTTTTTTTTTAGGTAAAAGTTTAATTTATAAAGAGAGAATCATATAGTCTATTTAATTAGTTGCAAGAATAACCTTCCTGTAGCGATTATGCTTTTCTAAAAATAGCATTTTTCTGCTTTTGAGTATATTGATTTCTTCATTGATGAAGAATCCTGTCTAAAGTAAAATAAAAATATGAGTTTTTAATGCAGTTAATAGATTTTACTTCATCTTTTTGTATTTTTAAAATATCTTTAATAAGAAAGAATTAAGATCCCCTATTGATATAATTTTATCTTAATTAATTTTCAGAATCTATTTGATTTATTTAAAATATCAATCTTATATTAATAGTTACGATTTGTTTTTATTATGATCTTTCTATTGATTTAACTTCTGTCGCTACCGAGCATATTTTTAAAAAAAGAGAGTAACAAGAGGGTTACATTCAACAAAATCTCCATCGCCGCTTTTACGGGGCACACAGTAGCTGGAAACTCGAGATGATCGGCTTTCTAGATTCGACTGACAAAACAAGCAAATTAAACTGAGCATGAATGTTCTAAGCCATGGCAGATGCCACTCCTGCAGCTACTTGATCTGACATACGATTGTTCTCACTCCAAAGCCAATTAACGTCTTTCATGTTTTTGTAGTCATCGACTACAGTACAAGAACGACACAATAGATCAATTTGCAGAGAGCAAGAAGTTTACCACGAGCGCAATAACTATATATTGTAGCCATTAATTCACGATCGAATAATATTACAGACAAGATATACTCACCACTTCTACACAGTTTTACATTATTGGTTTATGTGACTATCAATTTCAGAACACACAACATAGTGGAACCCTTTGAGCTCCTACGTAATTATCCTTGACTATTAAACTATAACATATATATTACCATAACGGAAGGCAAAATTTGAACATTAGAAGAACCAAAAATAGTAGCAGTTAACAAAGGTGCATATGTATGTATTTAAATAAGGTAACCATTATCAATCAATACCAAGGAAAGTCTTTCTTCCAATTCACTTCATCGTTGCTGAAGTAAAATCCATCCTCTTTGACAAGCCAGGAGCATTTCCTGAAAGGATTGCATCTTCGACAATCTCTACGAACTTGGAAGGCGTCGAAGCGCTTTCTCTTGGCATCCCACTTCATGGTGCAGAAGAAATTTGTGGTGCCCCAAAAGTTGGTCTTGAGCCTCCAGCTGAAGTCGTCTCCTTCCTGGAGGGCACGTCCGCCAAGATCACTGTCCTCGGATGAGCACCAGATGACCAGTGGCAATGATGAGTTGTTTGTGAAGCCATTGATGACACGAACATCGTATTCTATGCCATAGAAGTGCTCTGGTTGGAATATGGACACGATAGTGATGCCCAAGGCAAGGCAACATATAAGCAAAACGGTAAGGGATGTCTTCATATGTTGTGACTAGTTTGTGAGTTAACTGTTTGTGATGAAAACAATAGTGTTGTGCGTGGCTCTCCTTCCTCTAGCGTGTCCTTAACTTATAATGCTTCTCAGAAGCAAATTTGGAAAGCATCTATATAATACCTTATAATAAATGAGATGCATTTTGAAAATCTACTGTAAGGATACTATTTGAGATACTAATAATCCAGGAAAAAGTACGTAGTACTATTTTAGAGTACGTTGTAAGCGGTATACATATATACACACGCACTACAACGTTAACGTAAGTTCATCCTTTGATGAAAATTATTTTTTAATAAACCATTTGAAATGCATAATATTATTGAACTTAAAATATTAAAAGATATCATATTAACTTGTAAATCTTTTTATAAAGAGTTCTATAGATATACTTCTTATTGTATGGGATATTTTGCAAAAGTAGAGATTAATTACTTAATTTTATGAGATTTATATAGTAGAAGATTTTAATAGTTACCAATATTACGTTTGAAGGCTCATTGGTTAATTGTGATCTAATTAATATTTCCAAGAAATAAAAATTTGGCTACCATTTGCTCTTGCGAAACTCACACTCAAAGGGACTTTCTATAAAATTTGGTTACCATATCAAGTAAAACGCCATAAAGTATTGTTTTTAATTCTGATAGATATTGGTACTATGAACGTCTACATGTAAAAGATAAATTCTTGATGTGCATCCCAAGGCTCAAATGCTATCTTTAAATCTAGTAATGACGATAATTCTTACGCGAAGAATTGATCCTGACAAATCTGTATATATCATAAATTATTGGTACTGCTCGCTCAATTGATATCTTGACTGCCAACTTCAACCTCATTAGCTATGATTGGTTCGGAAGCAACAATTAGGGAATTAAAGACAGCTCCATTGCGGAAAATCAAATCCAGATTATGTTTACTTTATTATCATATCAAAGTAATATGTACTATACAACAAGGATGAAATGATGTGACCACAAAAAGATCCAACTAAGGTCAAGTAGTTCCAAAAATGGATCAGATAATGCCCATATCCCTACAATGACCACTTTCGCAAGTTGCGATTGGTGAAGCAAATCGTGTACAATTGTTTAATCTCATTGCCATCCAATGACGAAATATTTATTGAAGTTGTTTCTTAATTAATACACTCCCTGATATTGTGCAAAAAATTATAATGGAAAGTAATTTGATTCGTGTTAAGATTTGTGATTAGTGTAATCTTATCAAATTAGGCATGCCATATCCTGATTGCGAAAAGCAATGAACGATGTGACCTGCAAAAATATCCATTAAATTATATAGTCAAGTGGCGTCCAAAATAGATAAACACCATCCATCTGATGGTACTTCTTCATAGGATAACCACTCTCCACAATTTACAATTATTAAAAAGTAGTTAGTTTTGTTGTTATTTGTGCACCAGAGATCGGGTCAAGTTGTGGACATTATATGAATTAGTTTTTGTCATCATCTAGAATTTAGACCAAAGAAAATTAATAGGTAAAGAAAATGTTACAGACACTAATCTGTTCTGGTTTCTAATCTTTGTACAACTTGACAAACTTTAACACATTTTCCCCAATTAATTATCAAAATCAAATTAACACGAAGAGCACTTCACTTGAGTTATCAAAGTTTACTTAGAAAATGGTTCGTTCACAAGATACGTTCTCGTGCATTATAAAAATATTTACTGCAAAAAAAAAAAAACACTTTTGCGAATAAAACATTTGACAATTAATTACTGTCCTCTCTATATAAGGTAATAGATAAATACTTATATGCTCCTATACACAACGCCATGCACCTATCCAATCACTCATAGACAAGTGATGCCTTGCTCAAAGGAAGATCGAAGAGTTTATATTTGTGAAGTTTGTAGCTCAACTTGTGATGCGTAGGAGCGCCAAAATTCGCATTAGATGCAGTATCAAACATGTAAAAATAGAAAGTTGACATAGCGACACGGATCATCTGGTGGAGCGTTGCGAATTCTGGGTTTGCAGATTTTTTGGGCGGAGAGTTCGTGCAGGTGCGTGAGTAATGTTGCGCAAGAGCATGGTACTATTTCTTAGTCAAAATATGATTTCTTGCTACACAAGTAAACGGTCAATAAGTCTTGGACTATAAAAAGGGGACGTGTTTTTCAATGTAAAAAGAGTTCGTAGAGAGCTGAAAAGCGTGAAAATAAAAGAGGGTTAGGGTTTAGAGAGATTGGAAGCTTTCTTGGAGTGTGAGAGGCTAAATTTCTTCTACTTGTCTCTGTAAACACTCTTGTATCTCTTTGTTTTTATCATTGTGGATTGATCATCACCAGCAACTAAACTTAGGATCACATATAGTGGTCTAAACCAGTATAAATCCTTGTGTTCTTGCATTTTCTTTGTTTTTGCTTTCCTTGGGTGTGTGTTTAATCTCCTAGATTAATTCCACAATAAGCTACTTGTGAGTGTGTGTGCTGCTCTTCTTCACTACAAATTGGTATCAGAGCCTGATTATGACTATTTGGGGTCTTTGGAGGCTAGAAGTTCTTAGCACAGCAAGTGTTCGATAAAAGTCTTGACTCATAGCTGTGCAATACGAGACGTGTTCAAAAAAATTCTTGTGATGGCTGCATCAACTAGCAAGTACGAGATTGAGAAGTTTGATGGTAGCTTGACTTCACTATTTGGAGGACGAAGATGTTGGCCTTGCAAGGCAACCTAGGATTGGATGAAGCTCTTGGAGGTGAAAGCAAGATGCTGGAAAGCTACAGCGCCGAAAAGAGGAGTGATATCATGAAGAGGGCCTACAACATGTTAATTCTCTACTTGAATGACAAAGTGTTGAGGCAAGTCTCTCGGATGAAAACTGTTGTTGAGGTATGGTTAAAGCTTGAAAGTTTTTATATGACGAAAAATCTGACGAGTAGGTTGTATTTAAAGGCAAAATTCTTCACTTTTAAAATGGATGAGGATAAGAACTTGTAAGACCATATTGATGAATTTAACAAACTATGTTTAGATTTAGAAAATATACAAATAGAATATGATGATGAGGATAAAGCTGTGGTGCTGTTACATTCCCTTCCAAAATCATATGAGACGTTTGTAGATATTTTGAAGCATGGTAGGGAAACTTTGTCACTTGATGATGTGATTGGTGCATTGAATTCTAAAGATCTCCAAAGGAAGAGCGAGTTGGATGAACACTCGGGTGAAAGGCTGCATGTTAGAGGTCGGAGTGATAAACGTGATTACAAAGGTAAGTCGCACTCAAGGGTGAAGTCAAAGGGGAAGAAAGCTGTAAAATGCTTCTACTATCACAAAGCGGGGCATATTAGGAGGCTTTATCCCAAAAGAAAAAAGAATGACAAAGGTAAAGAACTAGAAAAGGGTGATGCTGCAATTGTAGAGGATGGATATGAGAGTTTGGATGTGCTAGTTGTGACTATGAAAAACTCAGAGAAGCAATGGGTTTTGGATTTCGGTTGTTCATCCCACATGATGCCAAATAGAAGCTGGTTTGAGTCTTATGAGAAGATTGACGGCAAAAAAGTTTTGTTGGATGACTACAAAGCTTGTAGCATGGTAGGCATAGGGACAGTTTGAATAAAAACTCATGATGGCATGGAAAGAGTTTTGACGGTTGTGAGGCACATTCCTGAGTTGAAGCAGAATTTGATTTCACTCGGTATGTTAGATTTCAATGGCTGTAGTTATAAAGGAGAGAATGGCACCTTGAAAGTTACAAGAGGATGCTTTGTGGTAATGAAAGGTGTCAGGGAAAACGACTTGTATATTCTCCAAGGTAGCACTATAATTGGAGAAGTGGGCTTGGTATTGGGCATGGATGATAAAGCCTACTTGTGGCATAAGATGCTCGGTCATGTGAGTGAAAGGGGGTTCAAGAGTTGCAGAAGCAGGGATTATTGTGCGGCGATAAGTTGGGAAAATTAGAGTATTGTGAGCATTGTGTTCTTGGCAAATCGACTTGGATAAAATTTGCTTCCTCATCTTATATAACGAAAGAAACTCTCAGTTATGTCCATTCAGATCTATGAGGTCCATCTAAACATGCAACTTTAGGTAGAGGTAAATACTTCATGTCCATTATTGATGACTGCTCAAGAAAGGTGTGGGTGTACATCTTGAAGACTAAGGACGAGGCACTCCAAAAATTTAAGCTTTGGAAAAAGATGGTTGAAGTCCAAAAGGGTAGAAAAGTTCAGAAACTTAGAACTGATAACGGTTTGGAGTTTTTGAATGAAGAGTTCAACCACTTTTGTAACAATGAAGGAGTGGTGAGGCACAAAATGATACTCGGTACACCGTAGCAAAATGGCTTGGCTGAAAGAATTAATAGAATGCTTCTTGAGAGGGTGAGATGTATGTTGTTGAGTGTTGGATTACCCAAGAAATTTTGGAGAGAAGCAGTCAACACAACAGTATATACTTGATTAATAGGTGTCCGTTAGCAGCTATTGGCTTCAAGACACCGAAGAAGTGTGGACAGGTTCGCCTCTGAGCTATAGTCATTTGAGGGTGTTTGGTTGTGTGGCGTATGCACATATCAAAAAAGACAAGGTAGAACTAAGGGCAAGAAAATGCATGTTTGTTGGCTATCTAGAAAGTGTGAAGGGGTACAGATTGTGATGGCAATAGTCGAATGTCTCAAAATGTTTCACAAGCAGAGATGTCATCTTTAGAGAATCGAAGTTCTATTTTGGGGGTTGTTCAAAACCTTAGTCGATACCTAGTGCTACTGCTATGGATACAGATAGTGTTGGGACTAAGGTGGAGCTTCATGAGGCTGAAGATTCTCGAAAGGAAAGGGGCAGATGAAACGGATGAACATGATGACATTAAAGAAGTCCTTGATGACTTTGACGACTTGAGAAACTATCAATTAGCAAGAGATCGTGCTAGAAGGATAGTTGCACCACCAGTGAGGTATGTATACGCTGATCTTATAGCTTTTGCGTTTTCAATATCGGAGGAGATTGATAGTAATGAGCCTAGAAGCTATAGGGTACGATCGCTTGTAGAGATAGGAATCATTGGCAGCAGGCAATGATGAAAGAAATGGATTCCTTGAATAAGAATTGTACCTGGATATTGGTTGATAACATTACTAGATAGAAGGTAGTAGGTTGCAAATGGGTTTTCAAACAAAAAGAGGATGCTTGTGGGGAAGGAAAGCCTAGGTACGTGGCTAGGCTAGTGGCGAAAGGATTTACGCAAAAGGAAGGCATTAATTTCAATGAAGTTTTCTCTTTAGTCGTAAAACACACATCGATTACAGTACTACACGCTCTAATAAACTAGTTTGATATGGAGTTAGAGCAAATGGATGTCAAAACTACATTCCTTCATGGTAATTTGGAGGAGAGGATTGTGATGGCACAATCGGAGGATTTTGTAAAAGTAGGAAGTGAAGACAAGGTGTGTTTGTTGAAGAAATCCTTGTACGGCCCCAAGCAGTCACCAAGGTGATGGTATTTAAAGCTTGTTGATTTCATGATCAAACATGGGTATGCCATAAGTAAATATGATAGTTGCATATATGTGAAATGGTTGAAAAATGGAGTTAAGGTTTTCTTGCTGTTGTATGTTAATGACATGTTGATTGCATCGACGAACATGAAAAAAATTCGGAAACTAAAATCATAGCTAAGCAAGGAATTTGAGATGAAAGATTTGGGTTGTGCTAAAAAGATCTTGGGGATAAAGATCAGTAGAGATAGAGATAGAGGCTTGTTATTTCTATCTCGAGGTGACTACACTATCAAGATACTTGAAAAGTTCAACATGGCTGGTGAAAAGAAGGTGCGGACTCCTTTGGCAGCTCATTTTAAACGTTGGTTGACACAGTCTCTGACTGCATATATTAAGGAAGAGGAGATGGCCAAAATATCTTATGCAAGTGCTATTCAGAGTTTGATGTACTCCATGGTATGTACAAGACTAGACTTGGCATATGCAGCTAGCTTGGTGAGTTGTTTCATGGAGAATCCAGGTAGAAATCATTGGGAAGCTATCAAGTGGATATTCAAGTATCTCAAGGGTACTTCAAGCCACAGATTAGTGTACGAGAAAAGCAAAGACATGGATGAGAAGCTGATGGGTTATGTGGATGCAGATTTTGCAGGTGACCTTGATAAAAGAAGGTCGTTAACCGGTTATGTGTTCACGTTGTTTGGTTGCACCATCAGTTGGAAAGCCAATTTGCAGTTGGTTGTGGCTCTTTCAACAACTGAGGCAGAATATATTGCGGCTATAAAGGCTGTAAAAGAAGCATTGTGGCTGCAAGGGCTTGTTGGTTAGTTTGGTGTGAAGGAAGATAATGTAAAAGTGTTTTGTGATAGCCAACGTGCAATACATTTGACCAAAAATCAATTGTATCATGAGCGAACCAAACACATAGATATCAAGTTGCATTTCATCAAAGATATCATTGCTGAAGGGAAGGTTTCAGTAGTTAAAATTCATACTGAAAGAAACCCGGTAGATATGATCACTAAGCCTGTTATGAGTGTCAAGTTCAACACTTGTTTAGATTTGATAAGAGTGACAGATGGACCGTTCTAGCTTGAAGATGGATGTGGTTGGAATCTACTATGGTGGTTTACAGTATGAAAACACAAGCTTCATCCAAGGTGGAGATTTGTGAAGTTTGTGGCTTAACTTGTGTAGTATAGGCAGAGAAGTGGCGTAGGAGCACAGTTGGAGATGCGTAGGAGCAACAAAATCTGGATCAGATGTAGCCTTAGACATGTAAAAACAGAAAGTTAATACAGTGGCGTGGATCATTTGGCATAGCGGCGCGGATTCTGGGTTTGGGATTTTGTGGGCAGAGATTTCACGTAGGTGCCCGAGAAATGTTGCGCAGGAGCATGCTACTGTTTCCCAGTTAAAATAGGATTTCTTATTATTACACAAGTAAATGGTCTATAAGCCTTGGACTATAAAAAGGGGACGTGTTTTTCAGTGCAAAAAGAGTTTTGGAGAGAGCTGAAAAGAGTGAAAATAAAAGAGAGTTAGGGTTTAGAGAGATAGGAAGCCTTCTTGGAGTGTGAGAGACTAAATTTCTTCTAGTTGTCTTTGTAAACACTCTTGTATCTATTTGTTTTTACTATAAAGGATTGATCATCACCAGCAACTAGACGTAGGATCACATATTATGGTCTGAACCAGTATAAATCCTTGTATTCTCTTTGGTTTTGCTTGTCTTGGTGAGTGTTTAATCTCCTAGTTTAATTCTACAATAAGCTACTTGTGAGTGTGTGCTGTGCTTTTCTTCACAACAACATTAGATAATGCTAAACTTTTTTTTAATGGTATCTTTTACTTAACAGTTTTCTCTTTGTATTAAATACAAAACTACAAATGCAGCAAATGAAGTCGTGAAGTAAGAAAAATTTTGATAAAATATAATAAAAAATCATTTGTGCATTTTCTATTTATTTATAGGTTCCTTATAACTTTTTTTAAGTGTTTATAATTTAAGATATTTGAAATGTTAATAACTGTCGTATTCTGTATAAAAATTACTAAATCAAGAATATAGAATGATAAGTTTAGGTAAATAATTCTAAGATCTTAATGAGTTTGTAGAGAAATGTAAAAGAGTAGGATGATAAAACCTGAGGCCAAGGTCGAGGCTTGGGCAAGGGTGAAAATCCCAGGGCATTTCCCTGAGCTAAGTTTTTAAATGCGTGGGTGTTATTTTGTGGTTTTATCTTTTTAGAATATTAGACAATATAGGATTTGTTTCTAGAGTACGATTAAAATAAATTGGAATATGTATCAAATTAGGAAGTTAAGATTGATTGTAATTTATTTTAATAACATACTCTTGGATACTCATAGTTTGACAAGAAAACTAAAATAAGAAGAGTTTTGATTATACTTCTAATTTAGAATTCATTGTTAGACTATTAAAGAAACTCAAAGGCCTATATATAGTCTTGTTTCTACTAGTGGACAAATACCATGAAATAGTACAAAAGTGGTGGAAGAGAGAAGACAGAATAAATTGTTTTAGATGCCTTGGAAGACTGTAAGGATTGACAATATAGAGGAGTGATCTTGGAAATCTACAATTTGGATTCATTAATTGTGAGAGAGATCTGATGCCTTTGGAAGTTCTTCTCAGTTTGTCTTTCCTTAGAAGCATATATCATAGATTGGTGATTATCTTGGGGTATATACATGGAAGGCTGTAGGGTTTGAAATCCTTGTAATTACTGCTAATATTTTTGTAATTTTTCTTTATTGTTGATTGGAATAAAGTTGCTGCTGAGATCTCCAAAGTGGAAGCAAGCTTAATTGGCCAAACCACTATAAATCTGGTGTCACTTGTCTTGTCAATTTTTCTTGCTTGTTGTTTTATCATAATTTTGTTAAGATCTCGGATGGAAAGCTTTTGTGAATAGTATAAATTCACAACAGCTGGTGTCAGAGCTTTGGTCTTGAATCTGAGATGAATGCGACAAAATTTGAGATGGATCAGTTTAATGGCGAGGTGATTTCAGTATTTGGTGTACAAGGATGAGAGCCATGCTAGTTCAACAAAAGGTTGCTCAAGCCTTAGGTGGTGAGAGTAAACTACGGGCTATATTGATTGAAGAGCAAAAACAAGATATTTTAGAACAATATTTAGTTTCATTGTTCTACATCGAAGTGACAATGTGTTGAGTTAGGTTTCTAAGGAGACAACTGTGCCTAGAATTTGGTTGAAGTTAGAGAGTCTGTACATGATGAAATCTCTAACAAACCAAATATATTTGAAAGCGAAGTTGTTTAGGTTCAAGATGCAAGAGAAAAGGAGCATTGATGAAAATATTGATGATTTCAATAAAATAATCATTGATTTGAAAAACATTGAGGAAAATATCGATGAGGAAAATCAAACAGTCATCTTGCGGAATTCTTTACCAACGACTTATAGTCAACTGAGAGATAACTTCAAGTATGGTCGTGATTCTTTAACCATAGAAGAATTGGAACCTACGATTAGGTCGAAGGAGATAGAGTTAAAGGCTAAAGGGAAGATATTGAGTACTAGGAGCAGCAATGAAGCACGAACCATCAAAGGCAACAAGGGTAGGAATCGATCATCATCAAAGAAGTTTGACAAAACAAAGTTAAAGTGTTAATATCATAAGAACTTTGGGCATTTTCGAAAGGAATGTCTGGAAAGATTGAAGCATCAAAGAGATAAGAAGTCTGAGCATGGAGATGTTGTTGTGGCTTTTAGAGAATATGAACTAGGTGAGGTTTTGGTACATTCATTAATTGAAGGCCAAAAGGAATGGATTCTTGATTCTGGTTGTTCATTCAACATATGTCCACATAGAGGATGTTTTAGTCCTTTGATGATAAGGTGGACGAAATTGGTCTCCTTGGTAACAACAAGGCTTGCAAGATAGCTAATAGCTAGGGTAGGCTCAATCAAAGTCAAGATGTTTGATGGTTGTGATCTTGTCCTCAGTAATGTGAGGTATGTCCATGAGTTGAGAAGGAATTTAATTTCTCTTAGCATGCTTGATAATCTAACATATGTAGTCAAGATAGAGAATGGTTATATGAAAATTATTAAGGGTGTTGTGACAGTTATAAAAGGGAAACTAGAAAATGGTTTGTATTCTTTGATTGAGAATGAAGAAAAATACGATGCTAGTAATGGAAGAGAGCAATTTAAGCTTAACATGGAGTCCTTCTGTAGACAGTTGATTTTTTAGGCTCGATGATAAGTGAAGATGAATGAAGCTAAATGAAATTACCAAAATATCCTTGGAAGCAAATAGAAGAGAGTCGAGAAGGAATCGACCAAAAGCTTTAAAAATCGACACATTACTTTGAAAAATCACAGAAATTAATCCATTGTGGAGCTACGGATGTGTAGTTCTCACAGATTTTTATGGATCACGAATCAGAGTTGAATTGAAAAAGTTACGTGTGAATGAAAGGCCAAAGGTCGAATGAGGACTGCATTGGAAAAATGCAAAACAAAGGGGGTTTGGTAGGCCACTTTCGGCTGGCTGTCGCACCACCAGCTGACAGTCCTCCAACAGCTGGCTGACACTCCTTCTTGTATTTTTTGCATATTTCCTTCCTTAGTTGATTTTTCCTTCCATTTTCAACTCTCACTTTCTCCTATATAAATGACCCTTTGGCTCACCTTCAAGATACACAGAAATCTTCTGTTCCTCTTCTTGAAGACACACTTGAGAATTCAAGGAGTTTTTTCTAATTCAATATTTTTAGTAGTCGTTTTATTGCTCTAAACTCAGAAAGGGTACGTCTTGAGAGCAATGCTTTCTTCTCCCTTTTATTTTCTTCTTTATTTTTATTGCTTTAGAATAAGCATGTTTAGGTTGGCTCATGCTTAGAATTAAAATGTTTAGGATTTATTTTAATGCTTAGGAGTATGATTAGGGTTTTATGAATTGTTTAACCCTATATTTGTCTTGCAAGATAGAAATGCTTGTTGAGGTAAGTCATCCATCCCTTCTTTGTTTAGAAACATGTTTAGGAGTTTACTTTCTTTGTGAATACTTATAATTATGCTTAGGAGCACATATTTATAATCATGCTAAGAATTGAACTTATGATTGTTTTGAAGCATGCTAGGCAATAGCATAGAATAGAAAAGAACTGCTTTGATTAGTTGGAATTGTCATGATTACTTTGGTTGATTTAGACTTGATTAATATGAATTGGGCTAGAATAACCATGTTTGATATTGATTGATGGATTAGGCTAAGAAATGCCATGTCTAGACTAGAATTGCCATATTTAGAATTCCCATTATCAATTGAGTTATGCTAGAATAGCAATGAATAGGTAGAATTTCCATGATAAGAAATATCAAATCTAGGTAGAAGTATCATGGTTTTATTTTATGGCCTTGTTTATAATTTTGATTGATTTGTTTTGGATAATTACCAATACTAATAATATGACTGAATGATGCCATGAAAGATGCTTGATAGAGATTGAATAGACTCACATATGGTGATGAGAAATTCTTTATTTATTGAGTCTTACATTGAATGTTTATATTGAATGCTTAATATGCATGATTATGCTTTTTTATTGTTTGATTTATGTGATTGGAATATTTGAAGTGTTAAGAGTAGAATTAATTTATTTATTGAAGAACAAATTGTTGTTGTAATCCTCCTCTTATTCCCCCATGTTTGCAAGGAAATTGTAGCTATATTCTCCTCATTTCTTTGTTTGTATGAATATACAATTGTTGTTGGCTGAAAATCACCTCACATGTCTTAAAGAAGATAAAATGAATCTTATGTATAACAACATAAGTGGACTGTACAACAAAGTGCAGCTATTTTTAATTGATATTTCCTAGTGGATGCCAGATTTATATTGGGTAAGGCCAAAGGCTTGTACCTATCTTTCCAAACCCAGTCTGAAGGGATGAGGGTAGGTCCCGAAGTAAGGAAACGTATTTTCATCATCCATTTCTCCAATAAAAAATTGGGTGGCGACTCTATTCTCCATACATGTCTATGACTTGTTTGTGTTCCTCTGAGTGTCAAAAGGGCTTTGACCTAGTGTCATGGTTGCAAGCGCTCTAACGGAATGAAATCCAGGTTCACACCTTGGTAAATAAATCAGTTTGTGGTTCAAATACTAGTGGAATAGATGAAGCACGACAAAAACGGTGTATGGAAAAGGTGTTGAAATGGTTTGGTAGGACAGTTAGCAAGTTTGCATTGCTTGGATTTGAACCAAATCAAATGCACTTAATGCCCTATGGGGTTGGTGGCCAGTAATAGATAGAGAGGAGAAGAAAGGGAGAAAAGTTTGGAATCATATCTCTCTCGCGCAAGGTAGGTTACGCTCCTGCACAAAGTGGGTTGCACTCCTGCATAAGAAAGGAGGAACAAAGAAGTTTCAGGCAAGAAGTTTCTGCTCTTGTGCAACAGTAGTTGCACACCTGCATAACATCGTGAACTGGAAACCGTTCTTTAAATGTGGAATCAACATGGTTGAAGACAAAACCAAGGTGGTGATTGTTATTTTGTGGTTTTATCTTTTTAATATATTAGGCAATTTAGGATTTGTTTCTAGATTGAGATTAAAACAAATTGGAATATGTATCAAACTAGAAAGTTAAGTTTGATTGTAATTTATTTTAATAGGATAATCTTGGATACTCATAGTTTGACAAAGAAACAAAAATACGAAGAGTTTTTATTATACTTCTAGTCTAGGATTCATTGTTAGCCTAGAAAAGAAACTCAAAGGCCTATATATAAGTCTTGTTTCTATAAGTGGAAAAATACTACAAAATACTACAAAAAGTGGTGGAAGAGAGAAGACAGAAGAAAACGTTTTAGATGCCTTAGGAGACTGCAAAGACTAGCAACATAGAGGGATTGATCTTAGAAATCTATAATTTGGAATCGTTAATCATGAAAGAGATCTGGTGCCTCTGGAAGTTCTTCTCGATTAGTCTTTCCTTAGAAGCAAATATCATATATTGGTAATTATCTTGGTGTATATGCATGGAAGGCTGTAAGGATTTAAATCCTTGTAATTGTTGCTTGTATTCTTGTAATTCTTATTTCTTATTGATTAGAATAAAGTTGTTGCTGCGACCTCTAAAGTGCATATAGGCTCAATTAGCCGAACCATTATAAATCTGGTGTCGCTTGTCTTATCTATTTTTCTTACTTGTTGTTTCATCATAATTTTGTTAAGATCTCAGATAGAACGCTTTTACAAATAGTGCAAATTCACAACGCTGGGTTATGAAATTTTTATTTTCTCGTTAAATATATATTGTTTTTGGCCTTAATATTTTGTTTAGCCTACTTTGGTTTTTCTCTACTATTGGGGGTGGTCGTTTGCGGCTTTATATTAGAGTAGTTCTATTTAACCCTCATTTTTCACCTTATTAGCCCTCATCTCAAAATAAAATGAGGGTCAACTTGTAATAAAAATATAATTAAAAATATAATTAATCTGGAGTAAATAGACTTAACAAAAACTTTCCTTCTCTCCTTATATTCATTCTTTCTCGATCTTTCTAATTTTTATGTTTTTCTTTCTAATTAAAATTTATTTATTATTCTTTCTCTTTAAATTTTAACCAAGAACATAACTTATATCTAAACACCAAATCATATATTTTTGTTTTTTTGTCTCTCTTTCCAACACTAAATATAAAATATCTGATTGATTAATTTTTTATATGAATTTGGAGATTTTGATAATATAAGGAGAAACAATTATTTACTATTAAAATTATTCTCATTTTTTATGTATCATTGATATTATTGTTTAAATTTAAGAAATGCAATCATTATAAAAAGATTGGAAAAAAGTAAACACCAGTAAAATTAAATAATAATTTGATTAAGTTTACCATAAAATAAGTAATGAGGGCTAATGAGAATTAAATTAGGGGTTAATTAAAAAATAAATGATAATTTGATTAAAGCTTACCATAAATATATTTAGAATTAAATTTGAGTTTGATTCTAAATTATAATTATAGCCTTATTAAATAAGAGGTAGGGACTAATGAGATAAAAAAATTGGGGTTGAATAGAGCTACTCTTTGTATTAATGATCTTAAGTTCGAGCTCTTTTCCTGTTAGGTAGCTATTGGTTGGGCTTGGCCCACTTTTTATTTTTGTCTTTTTGGTTTTACTGTTTTATTAACTTTATGTTTAAGAGGTTTTTTGTTTTCTCTGCTCATCACTTAAGTCTAAAAACTTTTAATATTTAAGTGTTAATTTATTTTTGTTTGTTTTTTAGTTTTTCATTTAAAATAAGCAGTAAATTACTCATTTAAAAAAGTAAAAATTTATCCTTTGTTTAACAACAATTATCTGAATTGAGTTGTTTTACATAAATACCCTTATTTTTCATAATATAATTTAATATATATACATTATATAAACTTTATTAAATAAATAGATTTTTATTAATAAATTAAATTTAAATTAATAAGTATTTTAATAAAGCAATAAGGTAGCTATCGGACTAGCGCTAGCAACTTCATCGGTAGCCATCTCTGATGTGGTTCAAATGACATTGTAGACATCAAAATGATCATCTTGGAATGGTCTAATGAACCATATATATTTCAAGGGAGTAGGATGACTTACTTATAGCGGTAGGGCGAAAAAAAAAGTAAAAAAAAAAAAGATCTTAATCTTTTTTGGCTTGCAATATAAAGTAAAACTAATATAGTATAAAACATTTCTTGAATGGATATTTCCCATATTCACACCATCTAAAATCCATAACCGATGGGCAAAGAATGGGAGTTACATTAAAATATAAATTGGCAACTGGGGAGGGCCTCCCCAGCCCTACTCCATCCTATTTCCATCCCTCAACTTGACCTTCCTATATGCCAAAAATTCAATTATGAGTTGGTCAATATGAGCTTCACCATATGATAGGATAACTTATTTGACCAATAATTTGGATAGAACTTGTCAATCACATCATTTGCATATTCATGTCTAAGTAAATCATATCACATATATTTTCACTTTCTTCTTCCTTTATATAATCAATACCCTGATTAATTTGTCTTTAATAAATCTATACTTAGTAGGACTATATTAGATAAAAATATTAAAATTTTCTCCTCCATAAAATTCTCACTAATTTTTTACTTTTGTATCACAAATAAGGTGATTTTAATACATGATTATCATTTGGAATATGTAATGATATGGTTAAAAAAAAGGACCCTAACATATGATTCACCAACTAAACACCAATATCATTCATCGTCTTTGGATCGCCACCATCGAGTTCTTACATTGATAATTTGTTAGTTGGATCACTCCAATAAGAGAGAGTTGTAGGAATCACTACAAGAATTTTTGCAATATTTGACACATCCTTTTTTATTTATTTGATGATTTTTTAAAAAACTGTGAAATATGACTACCATTTTTAAGTCAATCCACTTTCTTAATACATTTAACACTATTTTCATTTATCTAAATTAGATATTTGCCACTTTAAAAAAATACTGACAAATATCTCTTTCCTATGCTATTTTGGCTTTCCTCCTCCTAGTTTTGCCCTAGCCACTCCCTCGTTCACTCTTTCCCTCGCTCACTTCACTCACTAATCGATTCACTTAGCCACTTCTTCCATCATTCATCACTTATCACCTTTAGTCTCTTGCTTTCAGTCATCACTTTTATACATCAATGCCTCGTCTTGTTTTTTTTATCATCGATCAAATCAATTGTGAGGACAAGTTTGAAACAATAAAGTTAGGGTTTCACTGTAAGATACGGTTGTGATAAAGGTGATCTATTTTTTTTGTTTCCCTTTAATCTATCTCTACTCTTTAGGTTCATCGTCTCTATGGCGGTTGCTATCTCTGCTCTTAGTTGTTGGGGTATGGTTCATTAGCGTTCGGGGTGGTAATTGATACTAGGAAGTGGCTATTGTGCTTGTTGCTAAGGAAATAGTGGCTCGCATATTGTAGGTTGAATGGGGTATGGCACTGTGTGTTGTGGGTTTAGGGGATACAAGGTTAGTTTTTGGGTTTGGTAGGGGCGCGTTGATGGTTTGCGTTGCTGGGTTCGACAAGGGTTGTCGATCGTTTGCAAATGAGGCTTGCACAAATGGTTTGGGTTTCCTATTCTTCGATTTGGGATTGTCTAGTTTTTCAATTGAGATTAACATCTAAAAATCTAAATGGATGTTGATTGAAATTGTAATTTGTTGGGATTTTAAGAAATTTGCTTTTGTGAATGAGAGTCATTTATAGTTACATGTCTTTGTATGTTGTCAAGAATACTGTGAGAAATTATCTTGATTTGGAAAAAATTACTATCTTTTGGGTCTTGGATTAGGATTCTACATGGATGGATAATATTTTCTTTATCATCTAGAGCCTCTAAATTTTGTGTTATGATCATTTCATATAAATAGTTAGTATGGTTTCTGTTTCTATTCCTCTCTAGTAGTTATTTGGTGTTATTTGGTATTTTATGGATGTGCTGAAAGAATAGTAGAGAAGCTTCAAACTAATGTTGTAAATGGGACTACTGTAAATAGAAGAAAAATTTTCTCAATTGACCCTTGATGTTATTGGTCTTTTAGTATTCAACTTTAATTTTGATTCACTCACTATTGATAGTCCTGTTATTGATGCATTTACACTACTTTGAAAGAGGCAAAGCTTTGTGCCACTGATATTTTACCGTATTAAAATGCAAGTTCTTTTTCATGTCCACTCATTCTCTTCATTTTTGTTTAGTTTTGTTAAACTTGTATTTTCTTTTATTTTTTTGAAAAAATTTTAAAAGGTTAAAGCATTATGTAAGATTATTCCAAGACAAATAAAAGTTGAAAAAGTAGTCATATTAATTAGACAAACTACTGAAGAGCTTATTGCAAAGTGCAAAGAAATTATGGAAATTAAAGGAGAAAGAATCAATGATAAGGGCTATGTTAATGATAGTGATCCAAGCAACCTTCATTTCTTGCTTGCCACTAGAGAAGAGGTTTGCCCGTGCTCTTTACTTATCTATTTTTGCAATTTTATTGTGAGTAAAATCTTCTATTTCCATAGGCCAAAAAAAAAAAAAAGATTATTCCTATTTCAATGTGAAGAATGCATTTGAAGGTTGCTAGAAATAGAAGTTAAGTTCAATCTGTTTTTGATTTGCCATTTAAAAGCTACAGTTAATTGAATGGAAGAAGCTTTTTATTTTCTAATGCAAATTGTTGAATTTTTTGAATGATTATCTATGCTTCGATTATTTTAAATGAGATTGGCATGTTCAACCCTACCCAATATGTAGTTGGTTCATTTCAGTTTCTGATGAATCAATTTTGAATTGGATGCTATTGGACGTCTCTACTTCTTATAGATTATAGCCTTTTTAAGATAAGATAATGATAAGAGATTGCTAGTTTTTCTTGATCAGTTATTTAGTCATGCCTTGTGTCATCTTATTTACTACAAGATGTCATAATCGAGTATCTTAAAACATCAACAAGACTATTGTCATGCATCTTTATTTGACTTGGTTCCTCTATTATATAGAACAATTATCTTATTCTTGTTAATGATTATCTACATTATGTTGCTAAAACATGGTACTCGATTATTAAGTTCTTCCTCCTTGAATAAGGTCTTCTATTTGAATATAGCTTTTTGACCTTCCTTTTTGAAAAATTCTCTATGACATGTATTGGTTTGTTGTAGCATATAATATTATCAACTGTTTCTATGCAAGCTAGGCAACAAGGATTATGCAATAGAATAATTAACTGTTGTCTGCAGGAACTAACTTGTCCAATGATAACCTTATAAGGAATTTTGGATGAATGAAGTACTACGTTTCTTTACTCTTCCATACTCCCCCACACCGTGGTGAAAGAAAATGTTAGAGTTGTTATGCATGAGCTACAGATTAGATGATCAAGTCTTAATTTTCCTAGATGTCAGATTTTATATCTTTTTTGCTTTATAACCTAGTTCTAATATGATGTCTCTGTATATATCAGGTTTCAAGTGAATAATTAAGAGATGACCTTTTGTCTATATGGTTCAGTGTTGACATGGACGCTGTATCAACTAAGTAAGGCATCATCATTCTTTACACGTGCTATTTACGTAGTTCTTTTGAGGAAAAAAGAACAGTGAATTCTTTTCTTGTTTCTCCCTAATAAACTTGTGGTTATTGAAATGTTAATGTTGGCACTGAAAGCTAACATCTGCAGTTGCAAACGCATTAATATTATAAAATTGTAGTCAACTTGCTTTTCACATCTTCATTTATTATTTATTTATTTTATTTGTTATATATATCTTCTTCTTTTTCTTTTTATTTTACACTTTTTATTTTACAAAATAATTGTATCATAACATCTGTGCACATCCTCTATTAGTGTTTGATTGCCTAAAATAACAGTTGGGTAGTTGAGTTTAATTGGTTCAGTCTTTTTAGTTATGGGCCTTAAGACAATTTTTTTGAGTTAGAATTGACTTCTCTCTAACATAATAGCATGTATATCATTTGGTTATTAGTCTTGATGATGAGAGCTACTATTTATCTTCATGCTCTTTTACTACTATACCATTTTTTGATTAAGATTTAGGTTATATAGTCATTATGGACTTATTGTTGGAGACCTCTAACACATAAATTTAATTCATTGTTTTGGGATAGGATGCAGCTTGGCAGTTGTTGCATGAGTTGTACAATGCCACAGGGTTGAAAACTTATAAGGTTTGGGCTTACTTTTTTCTTCTAAAATGTTATAGGCAAAAAGCTAATTCTATCATACTTGTAATGCTAAATACCACAAGTTTGCCTCTTACACAATTACATGCTTTCACATTACTTGTAGTTAATTTGGAGAGAGTATTGAAATAGTAATGGTGTTGGTAGGGATGGCAAAATCTGGGTGCTGGTGCGGGTTTGATGATTCCACACCCGCACCGAACAAAAAAACTTCTCCCCACACCCCATAAGATCCCCGGATTTTTTCGGGTTTTTTCTGGTGCGGGTATTTACGGGTTCTAGGATGGTACATACTGCAACTGCACCGCATACAGAAAAAAACCCGGATTTTCCCCCGGTTTTCACCACTATTAATTTTTTTTAATTTTCAACTTTTTTAATTGATTTAATATATATATATATAATCTGCTTAAAAGGCTGCAACGCCAACGCTGGATGGGGTGGAAAGCTATGCTTACCTTATTTTCCATGACCAAGTTTCGAATCATAATGGTGGCTTACAAAATTTTTTTCAATTTTCTTAAATAATATGTAATGGTTATATAATATTATTTGTGCCTATTGAATTAAAAAAAGTGTCTGGCGTGAGTGGTTTGGAGTGCAAGCTCATGCATGAAATGAGTGGGTTCGAATCTCCTCAAGAGCATTACACAAACACAATAATTTTTCAAAACAAAATGGGCTTCACATGTGGTGGAGGCCGGCGACCGGGTTTCCTCTACAATATCGGCCCCGCACCGGACCCGGGCCTAACTTCACTTAGCAATCCCTACCCCCAAGCCCAATCACCGCAATTCCGGGCTTTTCCCTAGCCGGATTATGCGGGTAAAATGAAACTTATTTTTTCAAAGAGTGTGTGTGTGTGTGTGTGTATATATATATATATATATATATGAATGATACTTGACATTTGACTGACCATCAAAATAGTGTATATTTGACAATGCCAAATTTAACAGTCAATAACCGTCAAATAGTTTGATACATTATGAGTAAGACTCGTCAAGTATTTACAATTTTCTTGCAGTGAATAAAGTCATCCAACCCAAAAGTTAAGGTGGAATGACTAATTCATTTTATAAACTCTCAAAATTTGCAATTATTCAATGTGGAAAAATGTTCACAACACAAATATATTATAATATTAATTATTTTAATGAATTTTGAGCAAATCCCTTTCACTTTATTGTTATTTACAAGACATTCTTTATGCCATGCCTTAATAAAGTAGATCTCATTTATACATAAGAACTTTCCCAAATTATTCTCTAAAGTATTCAAGTGAGGGGAACTATGATTTTTATAAATAATTTGAAAACAAAAATGCATTGATTTGAAGATTCTAACTTAATAATCAATAATTTTGATAACATTATTACACACTTATTTCAAATATAAGAAATGCATGAGCCAATAGTATCTTTTTTATTAATTAAAGGAGAGTTACATGAAATCATTAAACTATTTCTTGAGAAAATTACTTCACACAACTTTAATTTGGCCAAGGGAATAATTTCACATAAGTAAGATCTTCCTTCACATAGAGATAAATTCCGTCTGTTTCCACTTGCCAAAGACACTTAAGATCAAAACATCTTATCACATCCCTTATTTCATCAAAAATCTTGAAATTTTCCCTTGCCTTATTGCTATAAGGCCCATAACTCATGTCACTAAAGAAATGTGGAGATGCCTGACACATCCAAAAATAGCATTATCTCCTAGGTGTAGGAGTGTTGAAGTAATAAACCTGGTAAGACCGGGGTCGATCCACGAGGAAGGAGATTTAGTGGTTCAAACTAAAAGATGAGCAAATATAATATGGATGATTTAAATAAATAACAATATAATTTTAACAAATATAAGTAAAGCTGGTAGGCGGTAATAATGACCATTCAAATGCAAAACAAAAATAAAAGGTGGTAAAACCATCCATGAAAATAGGTGGTAAAATATACCATAGCAAATCCAAGAACAATTTCGTAAGTAATAAATAAGAATACTTAAAATACAAAAGTAAAAGAAATTGACACAATAATAATGAAAGTTGAGGATATGGGATCCGCCCTTGATATATTAAATAAGGATAAGTAACCCAATAATAACTCAATTGGAATCTACACATCAAGGAGGTTCCAATCGAAAAATATGTCATTTAAGCCTATTTTAGTTATATGAATTATATTTGTTTCATTACCAATATTTATATCACTTCTTGTAAATGGGTTCAAGCATCTAATGTGCTACTAACCATATGTCTACAACAAATTAAGATTCCTAACTAGACTTGTGTTGGTAAGGGAAAACCATACGACGTCTAGAAAGGATCCAAGCATTTGATGTGCCAAGGATTGTCTAAAATGGATCAAGACCTCCACTTTACGAGTGGTGTCAAGATTGATTAAAGAAATAAATATAAAATAAACAACACAAGATTATGATTTTTAAGCACATATTAAAGGATTAGAAAATCCTTATTCTCATATCAATGGTTTCACCCTTTCACCTTAGCAAAATAGAATCTAGCTAGACATTATGAAAGAAAGAAAATAAATTGCAAGAAAAAGAAGATTTATTAATAACATTAAGAAAACAAAACACAAGAGAGAAAAACACAATAATAAGAGATCCCAGCAAGAGCCAAAATGCCCTATTGAGTCACAATGCACCTCTATTTATAGATACATTCAGAGGAAAACTTGTCAAATTACAAATGGATAATTGTAAAATATCTTATTAACAATTTGGATCATCATGTCCCCCAACTTTGACCACCAATTTCGACACCAAATTATTTAGAATTTTGATCACATTTCTCCCATAAAAGTTGTAGATATTCCTCTTAGCTTTCTAGAACATCTTGATTCATACGATTTGGATACTTATATCAAGAGATATGGTCAAATACAAAGGCATGGTCAGACTAGGCTGAAACTACAGATAGGTTCACTTCAAGCCTATTTTGGGTCTACTAAGAGCCCGAATTTCATGATGCTTGTGAAATACGATCTTGTAGATAATTTAATCTGCTTTACAACAAATTAAGATTTGCATCATTCTGATCTATAAATAGAAAGTTATGCCCATTTTACAAAACCTGTAACAAAAATTGAAATTAAGATGAAGCTAATTCAAAAGATACAAAAACTACAAATACGCTTAAGTTGAGGAATTTAATGACACTATTAGGCTAATAACGAATTAAGCTCTTATTAAACATACACATTTAAGTGTTTATCACACCCCCCAACCAGCTTCTTGCTAGTCCCCAGCAATTAAAACGTTATTATTTAGAAGTGATTTATAGAATTTTACATCCAACATGGTCATTTTTGCTTAACAACTCGGGTTGTCGATACTTTATTTTTGCTTAGAAACTTATGGATAGTGTAATGTTCAATCCCCTTAAGTGTTCTCCTTAATCTATGCAACGAGCTTTGGGCCAATAGCTCCCAAACCAGTTGGTCTTAGGGTATTAGGTGTTGAGGCACCTCTCGAGCTTAATTGCTCGAATTAAGGAGGCTACGACACTAAACTTATCCACAATTGCTTTTTTTGTTTGCAGGTGATAAGGTGTAGAAACTCTATGAGTTATTCCATATTTCTTCATTAGAGTTTATGGTTTGTTACAAAAATGTGTACCCCCATCACTAATAATGGCTCGAGGAATTCCAAATCTATACAAGATATTCCCTTTCAAGAATATTCCATTTCAAGAATTTGATAATTGTTTTGTGATCATTGTTTCGACATGGAACTGCCTCGATCCATTTTGAAATATAGTATACTGCAACAAGAACGTATACAAAATCAAATGATGGTGGGAAAGGTCCTATAAAATCAATACCCCAACAATAAAAAATTGCAACAACAAGAATGAGATTCAAATGCATCATGTTTCATTTTGAGATGGATCTCAATTTTTAACAATTTTCACAAGTTTTGAAAAATGCATATGCATATTTTAAAAAGGTGGGCCAATAAAATCCACATTGCAAGATTTTAGCAACTATTTTTTTTAGATGAAAAGTGTCTTCCACATGCTTCAGAATGACAAAAATTAATGACACTACTTACCTCATTATCGGGTATGCATCTTTTAATTATTTAGTCCAGATAATATTTGAACAGATATGGATCATTCCAATTAAAATTTTTCACCTTGGTCAGAAACTTCCTTTTGTCTTGAGCATTCCAATGAGGTGGCATTTCTCTTGTTACATGAAAATTTATAATGTTAGCAAACCAAGGTACTGCAGCAACGGAGAATAAAAATTCATCAAGTGAAGAGTCATTGATAGGTGAAGTTTCAATTAATGTCTCTATCGTTAATCTTAATAGATGATCTACAACGACATTTTCGACTTCTTTCTTATCCTTTATTGTGATGTTGAATTCTTGGAGCAATAAAATCCACCGTATCAATCTACGTTTTGCATCCTATTTAGACATCCTATTTTGCATCCACAGCTGCATGATCATTGTAAACAATCGTTGGAGAACCAATTAAATAAGATTGAAATTTATCCAATGCAAATACTACTACAAGTAGTTCTTTCCAGTTATTGTGTAATTCATTTGTGCATCATTTAAAGTCCTGCTTGCATAGTATATCATATAAGGCTTACCTTCTTTTCTTTGTCCTAATAGTACCAACAGCATAGTCACTCGCATCACACATCAATTCAAAAGGTAAGGACCAGAGATTGCATAATTGGAGCAGTTGTTAAAAGTCCAATTAACTTATGAAAGACATTTTGACATTCATGAGTCCATTCAAAAGAAGTATCTTTTATTAAGAGGTTACAAAGATGTTTAGATATGGCACTGAAATTCTTATGAACCTCCTATAAAATCTAGCATGCCCTAAGAATGAACAGATCTCCTTTACTATTTTTTGTGGAGGCAAATGGGAAATCAATTCCACTTTTGCTTTATCCACTTCAATTCCCTTAGAAGATACCACATGACCTAAGACAATCCCTGAGGTAACCATATAATGACATTTTTTCCAATTCAAAATAAGACATTTTTCTTCACATCTTTTTAAGACTTTTTCTAAGTTTTCAAGATAATTATCAAAAGAATTTTCAAAGACAGTTAAATCATCCATGAAAACTTCTAAACAATACTCAACCATGTCAATAAAAATGCTTAACATGCATCTTTGAAAAGTAGCTGGAGCATTACAAAGTCCAAAAGACATCCTTCTAAATGCAAAAGTGCTGAAAAGACACGTGAATGTGGTCTTTTCTTGGTCTTCAAGTGCAATGGGAATTTGATAATAGCCTAAGTATCTATCAGGAAAGCAATAGTAAGAGTGCCCTGCTACTCTTTCTAAAATTTGGTCAAGAAATGGTAAGGAAAAATGGTCTTTTATGGTGACAACATTTAATTTTTTATAGTCAATGCACATCCTCCAACTAGATGAGATTCGAGTTGGTAATGATTCAACCTTTTCATTTTTTACTATTGTAATGCTAGATTTCTTAGATACTACTTGTGTGGGGCTTACCTACTTACTATCAGAAATATGGTAGATAATTCTCACATCAAGTAGTTTAAGAAGTTCAGCCCTAATGACCTCTTTCATGTGGGGATTTAATCTCCTTGGAGGCTGTTGGGATGTTTTGGCATTTTCTTCCAAATGTATTCTATGTGTACAAATCAAAAGATTAATACCTTTTATGTCTTTTACAGTCCACCCAATTGCATTTTTATGCCTTTTAAGGATTTCTATCAACTTACCTTGTTGCTCACTTGTGAGGGATGAAGAAATTACCACTAGATAAGTTTGATTCTCCCTAAGATATACGTATTTTAGTCCTCAGGTAAAGGTTTCAATTCTAACTTGGGAGCTTCCTCTTCCTTGCTTTCATTAATTTGTCCTAATTCTATGAATCGTGGTTTCAAGCCTTTGTTTTCCATCACCTGTGCACAATCTAGTAAAGAACATATATTAGAAAGATTAGGCTCTAGTTGCATATTTGATTCTAATGAATTGACTAAACAAGTTTCTCAAGGGTCAGAAAAACTTCCTTTTTGGATGTGTTCTTCCACAATAGTTTCAATGATATTAGCCTCCTCAATTTCATCATTTTCTTCATGCGGTTGTTTGCACATATTAAAAACGTTAAGTTCCAATGTCGTGTTCCCGAATGATAGCTTCATGACTCCATTCCTACATTAGCTAAAAATGAATGCCCTAAAATGACAGGAATTGAAGCTATCATTCATTTTTAATATGTGCAAACAACCGCATGAATTGAATTACATACTTCCACTGGTTGTGTATCCAAGACGATAAAATCTATTGGGTAAATGAATTTATTGACTTGAGCTAAAACATCTTCCACTACTTCTCTTGGCACTTTAATTGATCTATCAGCAAGCAAAAGAGTCACAGAAGTAGGGTTTAACTTACCTAGATTGAGTTTCTGAAAAATCAAGTATGGAAGCAAATTCACACTAGCACCAAGATCAAGTAAAGCTTGTTCAATTTTATGGTCTCTAATAATACATGAAATTGTAGGACAACATGGATCCTTATATTTCACTATATTATTGTTTTGAAGAATAGCACTTACTTACTCAACTAGAAAGGTCTTCTTTTTCACATTCAATTTTCTTTTTACAGTGCACAAATCTTTAAAAAATTTTGCATAAGAAGGTACCTATTTGATCACATCTAGCAAGGGAATATTGACCTTCACCTGTTTGAAAATTTCAAAAATTTTCAGAATTGTGATTTGGCTTCTTTTGAGTGGCTAATGCTTGAGGAAATAGAGGTACAGGTGGAGATTTGGTTTCTTCCTCGCTAAGTGTTGGTTTGGTAACATCTTCTTGACCTTTAAAGATCGATTTGTCTTCTTTCTCGTAAGGTTTAGGAATGTGTTTTTCAACCACCTTACCATTGCGAAGGTTCATGAGTGATTTGGCTTTGTCCATATAATGGCTATTTGAACTACCCGCACTTGAGTTAGATTGATCTTTGGGGTTCTGCAATATTTGAGAAGGAAATTTCTCTTTTTCTTGGATGCTAAATTTGGATGCAAGTTTTACAATAGTGCCTGACAAATTTGCCAATGTTTGAGCAGTTTGACTATTGAAAGTCTTTTGCTTTGTAATGAATGAATGCAATATTTCTTCAAGGTCCTTCCAAGGAGGAGGAACATATGCATGATCATGAGAATTTTGAAAATTTTGATGTGTTTGAAAAGGGGTTTGTGAAGATTGTGCATGATTGTCATTTTTTCAACTAAAATTTGGATGATTTCTCCAATCGAGATTGTAGGTTTGTGAGTATGGATTGTGATTTGGCCTTTTGAAAGTGTTTAAGGCATTGGCTTGTTCATGGAGACATTCTCTAAAAGCAGGCAAAGTTGGGCAATCATCGGTAGGATGGTCATTAACATTACAAATGTGACAGATAATTTCTTGAATAGAATTCAATTGACCACTCTTTTTAATTTCTAAAGCCTCAACTTTTCTAGATAGGGATGCATATTTGGCTTGAAGGTCATGGTCTTCCCTAGGGTTATATATGACTCTATTGTATGTCGAGGGTGGGCTTTCCTTGGTACCTTGTAGGCGCCAGTAGTATCCCAATTTTGGGCTTTGTCTGCTAATGAATCTAGATAGTCAATTGCTTCGTCAAGGTCTTTATCTCCAAATTGTTCGTTACACATTAGCTCTACTAGTTGTCGATCTTAAGGTGTTAACCCTTCATAGAAGTGTGTAACTATTCTCCAAGTTTCAAAACCATGGTGAGCATAGGTATTAAGTAATTCTTTATACTTCTCCCAACATTGGTAAATTGTTTCTCCTTGTTTTTTAGTGAAAGTGGAGATTTGTCCTTTAAGAGAATTTGTTCTATGGGAAGGAATTTTTTTAAAAAAAATTGTTGTTTCAACTCATCCCATGAACTGATGGAATTTGAACTCAAAGTTTGTAGCCATGTTCTAACTTTATCTTTTAAAGAAAAAGGAAATAGCTTTAATCTAATGGTATTTATGCTACAATGGGTCACTTTCGGAGATTACACACCTCTTCAAAAATTTTTGAGTATGAGTATAGATTCTCTATATCAAGGCCACGAAAGGTGGGTAAAAGTTGAACGAAACTCGATTTGAAATTTAAATGGATTGCATCAGGAGGAGAAACTACACAAGATGGTGCACTACTCCCTACCGGATTCATGTAATCTCTGAGGGTTCTTGGTTGGTTTTGTTCATTTTGTTGAGAACAATTGTCCCATTTATTTGTGAACCTTTCCACTTGATTGTTAGCCATGTTTTCTATGGAAGATGATGTTTTCCTAACAAGTGTACCACTAGGTGTACGTGACCAAATTTTCATCCAAATTTAAAAGAGAAAAGAAAAGATGAATACACGAGAACAAAAAATTTAAGATCTAAAATGAGAAAAGAGAATACTTACAATTTTTCACGCCAAATTTTACCTTCCCTGGTAATGGCGTCAAAAACTTGACACATCCAAAAATAGCATTATCTTCCAAGTATAAGAGTGTCGAAGTAATAAACCCGACAAGACCAAGGTTGATTCACGAGGAAGGGGATTTAGTACAAATTAAAAGATGAGCAAATATAACATGAATAATTTAAATAAATAACAAGATAATGTTAACAAGTATAAGTAAAGATGATAAGCGGTACTACCAACCATTCAAATGTAAAACAAAAGCAAAAGTTGGTAAAACCATCTATGCAAATAGATAGTAAAACCTACCATAGCAAATGAAGGAACAATTTCATAAATAATAAACAAGAATACTTAAAATACACAAGTAAGAGAAATTGATACAATAATAATGAAAGTTAAGGTTAGGGGATCCGCCCTTGATATATCAAATAAGGATAAGTACCCAGTTATAACTCAATTGGAATCCACACATCAAGGAGGTTCCAATCGGAAGATATGTCATTTAAGCCCATTATGAATTATATTTGTTTCGTTACCAATATTTATACCACTTCTTGTAAATGGGTTCAAGCATCCAATGTGCCAATCACCATATGTCTATAACAAATCAAGGTTTCTAACTAGACTTGTGTTGGTAAGAAAGAACCATACGACGTCTACAAAGGATCCAAGATGTGCCAAGGATTGTCTACAATGGGCAAGACCTCCACTTTACAAGTGGTGTCATGATTGATTAAAGAAATAAATATAAAACATATAAAATAAACAATACAAGATTATGATTTTTAAGCACATATTAAAGGATTAGAAAATTCTTTTTCTCATATCAAGGGTTTCACTCTTTCACCTTAACAAAACATAATTTAGCAAGACATTATGAAAGAAAGAAAACAAATTGCAAGAAAAAGAAGATAATAACATTAAGAAAACAAAACACAAGAGAGAAAAACACAATAATAAGATATCTCAGCAAGAGCCAAGATGCCCTAATGGGTTACAATGCACCTCTATTTATAGATACATTTAGGGGCAAACTTGTCAAATTACAAAAGGATAATTGTAAAATATTTTGCTGACAATTTGGATCATCATGTCACCGAATTTGACCACCAATTTTGATATCGAATTATTTAGAAATTTTATCACATTCTTCATGAAAGTTGTAGATTATTCTCTCATCTTTCTAGAATATCTTGATTCATGCCATTTGGATATGTATATCAAGAGATGTCGTCAAAATACGAAGGCATGGTCAAGCTGGGCCGAAACTGCAGATGGGTTCAATTCAAGCCTATTTTTAGTCCACTAAGAGCTTGAATTTTATGATGCTTGTAAAATACGATCTTGTAGATAATTTAATCAATTTTTCAACAAATCAAGATTTGCACTATTATGATCTATAAATAGAAAGTTATACCTATTTTATCGAACCTGCAATAAAAACTAAAATTAACATGAAGCTGATTCAAAATATGCAAAAACTACAAATATGCTTGACTATAAATAGTGCGATATGATGGATTAAGCTCTTATTAAACATACACATTTAAATGTTCATCAATGCCCAATCAAAATGCTTTCCAAGTTGCAACACTTGGCTACCCAAATCTTGTTCTTGTGATTGGCAATAAAGCTTCAAGCCTATAGTCTTCCCTAATTCATTGAAGATAAACACTCAAATACCACTAGCAAGAAGGGGAATAGAAGTTGCTAGTGCTAGAACAAATTAACAACACAAAGATTTTGAAAGGATTTCTCATTTTGTTGTTGTTAATTAGTAGTTACTTTATCTAATCTTTTCATTAGCATGTAAATTGATACACAATTTATACATGAACTTACATCTACATTTGTAAAATTTAATTTATTACCATACCATATAAGGTGGTAGCGTTAACTAATAAGATGGGAATGGGAGGCTATTATGGTAGAAATTTTAGGAAATTACTGAATTTTATTAACAATGAATTTTACTTTTAGAAAATTCAATAATTACTTTACATAAAATTTTCAAATATTATCTTCTTTAAAAGATATTGCAACATAATGGGAGTTGTTAATGCAAAATGCGGTAAATTGAATAATGAATAATGTGGAGGGTTGATGACGAATCATAATTAAGGATTCGACTAAAAGCACCAAAATATTGAGGGTTTGACTATAGTATATCTCATGTATCGATACATCCCATAATTTGGGGATAAAATAATATTGTAGTTAATAGAAGGTTTTATTTGAAGCTCAAGTATTTAACAATATATATAAAAAAAAAGGGGAGGAACCAGCTGCATCAGTTTTGGAAAGTATATATTTTTTATTTTCTTTATTTTTTCTTTATTTTCATAAAAACTTAATTAAAAATTAAATCAAAATACACAAATTAAATCCCTAAACTAGTCGCAATAATTTTTTTCACTTCTTTGAATTCAATCTTAGAGTTCATCTATCCCTCACTCCACTAATATTTTTATATCATTTTTTATATTTTAAATCCCTAAACCGGTTGCAGTAAAAATTTTAATCTTGTAGTTTTAAAATCATTTTTTATCTCAAATAAAATTAATATTTTTCATAACAGTTCTTTAAATAAATTAATTTAAAGATTTTAAATTTTTATACTTCATAAATAATTAATTATTTTTTATTCATAATTATGCTCAAATACATTAAAAGTAGATTGGCCAATTAACTAAACAAATGTTGACAAATAACCAACAACTTGAAATTAAAGAATCACTACAACTAATAAACTTTTCGTAAATTTACATTTAATATTTAAAAACTAACATAAATAACATAAAAATTGTAAATTAATAAGTATGATGACATGAAATTAATGTAATCTCGTTCAGGGTGACCTAAATATATTGATTACCACTTCAATTGAAGAAATTATGTAAATATAATGAAAATCTAAATTAAAAGTATTTATTGACTCATAATTTATATTTTTAAACTACCTTATTTCTTAAATACTTTATGATTAAGATTATTTTTCAACTCAAATAAAATGTAATATTATCACAATCATAATTTATTTACCTTTTTTAATAATTAAAATACTTTAACACTTGGGGAAAAAAATTATTTATCTTTCATTTTGAATAATGGCTTACATTAGCTTATAAAAAAAATTATATTCACTAGTTAGTTTTATTGACACCAATAGCCCACAACTTCAAATTAAATACTCATTAGAACACAAGTTTCTTTGAAAAATATAAGTATAATAATTTAAAAAAATAATAGTAATTTATCATCATCAAAGTAGTAGTCGAACACCTGATAGTAACGAAATCAAATTTTTATCTTGCAAACAAACGAGACTTGTAACTAAGCTAGAATGATGAACTTAGAAAACATAACGTTATCTTGTAAAATGCGACATGAAAATTACAATAAGATTAACAACACTGTAACAAAAAAGGTTCAAGTTGCAGCCTAACAACTAAAACTAGCAAAATTAAGCATTCAATTTGCAACCAAATATGGACTGGTAACAAGGAACGATAAACTTCTAAAACATAACGTTAACTTGCAAAATACAAGATGAAAATTGCAACAAGGTTGAAGTCGCAACATAATTCCTAAAAGTAGCAAAATCAAATTTTTAACTTGCAACCAAACATGGACTTATAATAAGAAACAATTAACTTGTAAAATATATTGTTAAGTTATTACAAGTAAAATGAAATTTGTGACAAATCAAAACAGATCGTAGAGTAGAGAGCATAAACTTGTTACACGATACATTAATTTTGCTAACTTAATTTATTCTTTGTTTTTCTTTTCCAACTTATAGAATTAGAACTAAATCATCAAATAAAAATAAATTTTAAAAATTTACAGTTTTTTAATATTATAATTAAAATAAATTCTTACATATTAATATTTTATTTATTTATATGCAATATGGTCATTTTGTATGATATATTTATAATTATTTCTTTTTAAAAAGGGATGTATTGATATATGGGATGTACTATAGCCAAACCCAAATGGTAGATATCAATGAAACACTAATATTTTTGCCAATGAAACTGCTTTGACATACAAGTTTGTTCTTGAATGGTTTGGAAAGTAGACTAATGAATTATAACTAGTTACTAAGGCTTTAGTTTTATATATAGTAGTGTGTCTATGGAAATGTTTTTCCTATGAAAGTTTATTGGGAAAATTAAAAAAATAAGTCAAATTAAGGGACTTAATTGAAATATAGGCCACTCCCATAAAAGTTAGATGCCATGGACCTTTTGGCTATAAAATGACTTAAATACCCTTGTGAATTCAATTAATTCATTGTTTATTAACTTCCTTCATTTGCTCCACTTATTCTTCCATAACTGTTATCTTCCATTACTTTGCATCTACAAAACTCTTACATTTGCATAGAAGGAAGAATAATTGCACATTTGCACCTAAGGAAGATAAACAACACAACCAGAGGGAGGAAGTACCTAACAAACAATTAGTTTTGGGTTTTTCTTTGTTTTTTGGATTTTTTATTGTCTTGATCGTTTGAGCATATATTCAAGTTGTTAAGATGAAAATGAAAGTTAGATTCATGTCAATCGAAGGATAGAGAGGAAAATGAATATTGCATTTTGAAATTTTTGAATTATGAAAATTAGCGATTTTGTTAGATTTTGATATCGAATCATTGTGTTATTAGAGTTTTGAAATGTTATTTGTGCTTGTTTGATGTTATTTGAGCATATGAGATATGATTGGAATAATTTGAAGCCTAGATTTGTGTAAAAATGGTGGAAATCAACATGAATGAAGCAAAGATTGACGATATCGAGTGTCAAATTCTCAGTCTAGTCTCGCGCTCGACACTCAATGACCTCTGGGTTGTGTTTGACATCTCGACTCGCATGTGGCATTTTGCACTGTATGCGGCATTTTGTGGTCATGATAAACCCTCAAGAGTTGGCTTTCACATAGCCTCAAGCAATGGCCCTTATGCGTGCCTTTGAGAGGTGGCCCCCATAACAATCTCAAGAGGTGCCCCCTATGGATGCACGAAGCCCAATAAGCCCAATATCCCGACCCACTATTGAACATTGTCCACTTTAGACACACAGTCCATCACGATTTTTCTTTCGGGCTTTGCAACTGAAAAGGCCTCCAACAGCCTAAGCAGCTCATAAGGTATTTAAGCACATTTTACATCTCATTCCCAAGTGATATGAGATGTTAAATTCACCCACCCTTAGGAATCTAGCATCCTCACTTGATTGGGCTTACATCCTTACGGTGACAACCCACACTTCTGGTTAGGCTAGGCTCTGATACCATTTGTAACATCCCGCCTGCATCGGGCACTTTGCATTGTCATGTGACGCTTCGTGGTCCCGCATGTAGCACTTTGTATTGTGTGCGGCACTTTGCGGTCCCCATAAACCATCGAGAGGTAACCCCATGCAGTCGCAAGAGATGACCCCTATGCATGCAAGAAGCCCAACACCCCGATCCACTGTCGGATGTTGTCCATTTTGGAGACACAGTTTGTCATAGTTTTTCTTTCGGGCTTTGCGACCCAAAAGGCCTCCAATAGCTTAAGGAGTTCATAGGGTATTTAAGCTTATTTCACATCTTATTCCCAAATGATATGGGATGTTACATTGTGGATGTCGAGCGTCAGAATTCACCTAACTGACACTTGATGCCCCTTCATTTCTAAGTTATCGAGTGTCGATTTCAGGAAGACCGACAACTGGTTATCGAATTTCAAGTAATTTATCACTATTATTAGTTTCTTTTTGTTAGCTAGGCTTATTCGTTTCTCTACACACGAGTTCAGTTGGTCATTGGTTTGAAGTTTACTCTCTCGATGTTAACAATTCCCAACTCATTATAAGTAGTACACCTATGAATTATTAATGGCTTGGACTTCTCGTCGGTGTACAAATAACCACCACCCTGTTGCATTTCCTAACAACCATTGCAAAATATGAATATACGTAAAGTTTCCATCCTCCATGAAAAAGATGTGTCAAATATCATCCCTGAATAAAAAATTCGTGAAAAAATTGCAAGTAAAGCACACAAAAACATAATTCTACTACATCACTCGACACAACTCGACATGCGACATATGTCAGCTTGACACGTGATGTCGAGTGTCGATCAAATGCATTCGACACAACATATTGAATGTTATCAGTGATCGTCGGATACATGACCTTGACACTCGATATCATGTGTCGACCCATGTCGAGCCAAGACATCCGATAATGTCCAACATAGAACTCGACACTCAACATTCAACAAATTGAATGTCGAGTGTTCGTCTTCCTTAGCCAAGACACCATATTTTCTAAACAAATTCAAGTATTTTGTAGATATAAGCACTAATGATACTTCACCTAAGCTCAGTTCATATTATCCTAAGCTAGTAACATGTTTTTAGGCAACAAAAATAGTTTAACAACATTAAAAAAAATGAACTAAATCAATAAAAATTCACTTAGAGAGAGATTAGAGAGAGGTATCTTATATAATGACACTCCAAGGTTGATCTTGAAGATTGGAGAGTGTTTTGGACGATCTTGGAGAAGAAACGAAGGAGAAAGAAAGAAAAATCACGTAAGGTTGTTAGCTTTATTTAAGTCATAAGGGTATTCAGGTCATTTTGTGGTCAAAAGGTCCATGGCATCAAAATTTTATGGGAGTGGTCTATATTTCAATTAAGTCCCTTAATTTGAACTATTTTTTGAATTTTCCCAAAAGTTTATTTGATGGACTAGTTTCTTGATAGAATTAGTAAAATGATATGATTGTCTCATTCTCTCTTTCCTGGTATAGGATACTTTTCTTCATATCATGTTATAATTGTTAAATTATCTTCCAACTTAAATAACTTTAAGGAATTTGTATATGAATGTAGAATTCGGTAACATTTGTTCACTATAATTGGAAGCTTCTATTTTAAATAGCATTAGACTAACTGTAGCAGCAAGGTTTATCTTGCATATGTAAGATAATGATCTAATACGAATTAATAATTATCTAAGTACAATGTTTGATTAAATATATCAAAGCCATCCAAATTAATTAGAGTCAAAATTACTTACAGTTACCACATTATCAGATAATTGCTAAAGAGTAGTGGGTGATGAGAGCACTACTATCTTAGTTTATAATTATTAATAAATATTGGTCCCGACCCTCACACATATATATACGTATGATTAAGTCAGAGACTATCACTCCGCATACAATATATTCTGCGAGAGAGGGTTGAAGCTTAATCTGTGTATGATTTTATGGTGTCAGATGGGTATATGGTTTCATGTATTAGCTCATGTAAGATTCATAAACTGCTTACATGTGGGATCAGACCCAATACATGAATCTAATATGGGGAATAGATTAATTATATATTTTGATATATTTTGATATCTGATATCAATGTTAATTACTTGATTATATTTTGCTTCCGCTATAGTATTTTGTTAATCATTCAACGCGATTGTTATTTGTTCATATTTTCGATCGCTTCGATTATTATCTTCATAATCACATGTTTATTTTGATGTATGTTAATATTAATAATTGCCTAACATGCTTAAAGTTTGTCTATTAATTAGTTGTCGACAATAAAAATTCTTGTTCTCTGTACAAAACGAAATCGATCAAATTCGGTCTGAGTTAAATATATGAATGAGTCAATATATGAATTTGTGATATGTGGCTTATTCTATTGATATTTATTGGCATTAATTAGCATTTAATATGCTTTTAGAATGTTTATTATTTTTGCATCTTGCGGCCTTGTCATTATCATTTCAAATTAAAGTGTATTATAATCTGAAGTGGCCGAATGCATGAAATTGGCAGATCATATAACTTGGCATTTGTCTTATATTCATGCACGAAAAGTTATTTTCTCATGTGAAATTTTCAATTTCGTTTTGTCTTCTCTTGATGTATGACTTGAGTTTTAAATACTTGAAATTGTTTATTGCCATGGCAGACATGATTGTCAACTCTTCATATTATTATTAATTCTAACAATAATGATGCTTAGACTGTTATATATTATTTGAGAAATTATTTGTGATGTTAGCCATGTAATTACTCATTTTGTTTGTTATAATTAATTATATGGTTTGTTCTTCTATCAGGAAGCCGAATGATTATGTTCATGTGACATGAATATTATATAAATTTATGTGTTTACAATTGCAGGTTATATATGCTTAAAGGATATGGTTTCTAGAAATTTGGTTATATGCAATTTATTAAAATTGCGATTTTTGTAATCACTAGCAATTACAAAATTGCGATTTTGTAATTCCTAGTGAACGGTAATAATTAACTCTTTTTATAATTTTTAGTGAAAGCATATATTATTTATCATTTGTAGTGAATGGCAGCTTGCTTATATACGTTGAGAACATATTTTTAATAACATTGACAATGAGACAATCACGCAATATTTTTAAAATATGAAAACTCGCCAAGAACAATTATAAAAGTATATTTATTTAATAAATTATTGAATATTAGTATTTTTATATTTTGTATTTTTCTTTAGTTTATTATTTTTTATTTTGTAATTTTCCTGTATAATTGAGATTTATTTAATAAATTTTAAATATTAAAAAGGATAATCAAGTTGCCCTTCCTTTAGTAAAATCTTGGGTCTGCTACTATGGCGTGCTATTTAATTCAAATCTTATAATATGTCAATGATATATATTATTGTTAAATACAAAATCATGAATTTGCCTCAATTATTTTGTTATGTGATATGTATATATAATTTTGATTCATTCGGGAAATTGAATCTTTGGACAATCCTAAGCACAAGTTATTATTAATATCATATTTGTTTGTTTAGTCACCAAAGTGGGGCATGAAATATGACTTTAATGATACTTGGGGCTAGTGGCAAATTAAATTTTTCTAAAGTTAGAAGATTGTGGTTTGCGCTTTGTAGAGACAAGCATGATCAAACCCAAAGGTGGATCATTGAGTTTTGTCCAACTAAGCAGATTGAAGTATTTAATATAAGTAATATAGTTCAGATTAATTTTCCCATAGGAATTTTATTTTGATGTTGCAATATTTATGATTAATTACCTCCAACTGAGTTTTGTCCAACTACGCGGATTAAAGTATTCCATATAAGTAATGTAGTTGAGAATTAATTTTTCCCAAAGGAATTTTATTTAATGTTGCATTCTTTATGATTAATTAGCTTCAAGATGAATAATAGTTTTTGTAGGAACCCAATGCCAAATCTGAAATTGCAGAATAGCCTCCAAGACCAAGAGCTTCTGAGCACGGACTTTAAAATTTTGATTTCCTTCCTCAACACTTCAATTCCTAGGCATGTCTGAAAACTGTCTAAATGAGACATGTGGGCGTCTTAAAATCACTGGACTATGTCAGATGAATAGTTATCAATAAACAGTGCTTGATAAATAGTGGTTGATAAATAGTGTCTTGTGAACAGTAACTGATGAACAATACTTTGTAAATAGTAATAGGAGCGCAATATCACTTGAACAATACCGGTATAGAGTGATGACTTGTTCCTTTTTCACTAGAAAACTATCACAACACTGACCTAATTCATCCTTTTATGTCTCTGTTAATTTCTGTCCAATTTTTTACTATGAAACCTAATCCTCTTAGGCTTAGTCTAACTAATTTTCTGGGCTCCTAAAGCTTAATCTTATTAAATATTTAATTGGGCTTTTAATACTTAATTAGGTCCAACCCAAATTTCGTATAGGCTTTTAATTAATTACATTAATTATAAGCCTATTAAACTAATTAATTAAATTGGCCCAAATACTGTATTATTTAATTAATTTGAGCTCATTCACTAGTCAAACATATTTAATATAATATTCGGGCTTTATTCTCTAATAAACCTAATTAAAGTAAATAATTAATTTCTCAAGTCTAATCCTTATTTAGATAATTTATATCAACTACTTAGGAGACTTTGATGGATATATTTAATTACAAGCTCCAATGAATTTGACCCAATAATCTATTATCTCATAATTGTAGTGGGCTCCAGCTATTAACTTTGGTTCATTCTACTATAGGTCCTCTTGAATTAAATACTCGTTACAAAAAGCTTAATAAATTAATCTGATTAAATTATTTCTTTAAGCCATATCTATTGAGCATCAGGTTTATAATATTTGGGCTTTAAATCAATCCCTGCCTGAGTCAGTAAAAAGTCTACATTTTTAGGTTTTGTATACGCTTTTTATAGTTATGCCTTCTCACCACCTAATAAATTGATGGATGAAGCTTCTTATGATATCACTACGTAGCCCAGCTTCATGACATAATTTTCAATTGAATTGCTTTATACCCGATGAAAAATAGAAACCTTGGTTGTTACTTTTTTATATAAATCCTTTGAAGTATACGAAATAGATAAAATTTAGGAATTTTATTGTTGTATTTCTAAAAGGCTCTGCAGGACTGCTCAAGGCTATCCTAATTCTTGTGTTTGACCTTTTCGAAAAAGCAGAAAATTCATAATTATTCTTGTTACTTACTAGTCTAATAATTTTATATAATCAATAACACAACAATTCCTTACCTTTTTTGAATTATTTAAGCATAGAGTGAAGTATGTGCATGCTACAAGATTATGTACGTGAGTGCTTGTTGATAATTTGCAGGATTTACATGACATGGTAGAGGAAACATTCTTCTCAACAAAAGCCCAAAAGGAGAGGTTCTTCGATCGTATCAATATCATTCAAGGACCTTTACAAACATTTAGGAGGTGAAAAATTAGTCTTTCTAGCTTGTTATATACCCTAATTACTCTCATGTTTTCTCATCCAAAATTTGAGAAGAAATCTAGGAACAAATAGATGATGTAATTTCTTCTTAATAAGAGCTATATTTTGGCTTTGGCTCTCAGTAATAGTTATAAGGTTCTAAGAATTCATTTGATAAATTTTGTTTTCTTCTAGCTGAGAAATGATTTGAGGACATGTTTCTCTAAAGATTTTGTTAAAGATTTCTAGACTTGGCCACTAAACAAGAAGTAGCAGAAATGATAGAATATAGCAAAGAATGTAGAAGAGTTTATCTCAATAATTGATTTTTTTATAGGCCATATTTTCTATTTTGCTACTTGATCTTTTTGCCTAAGGGTTATGTTTACTTCTTGAATGTGATTGATTGGAGGATTGCTACTTGCTATGAATTTGTGGATTTGGGGTAGAGTATAAATTTAGGTTTTCTGTGAGTTAAGTAGTTGTATGTGATTTAGATTGATTTGAAAATGTTATTTTGGCAGAGAACTGATTTTGTGATTTGGTTCATATAAATTTGTTTGCAATTACATAATTTATCTAATTTATCTTATTCATGTTGTCAATATGAAATACAATTGTAATGATATTTGCTAGAAGCTTATTATATGTAAAAGTATTTGATATATGCTTTGATTGTGCAAGTTTTGAGTAGTGTTGTGTAATGGTTGCATGCAAAACAATGTCTTTATTAAAATGCCCAAGTTATTCCTTTCCAACAGAATTGTAGACCCTTGACTAGTCATACTACTAATGGCTTGGAAAGTGACTTAACAAGGGAAAAGTAAACTTTGTCACTTTTAAGAATAGAGGAAAAGTAATCTGAAAAGTGAACTGGCCCATGTGGTTCTTCCATTAGAATCTGTTGTAGAAGTCTATTGCTTATGTGGATCCTCAGTTCCTTAGTTCCTTTACGAGACTTGTGGATATTTGTTCTTCTTAGTTCATAATTAGTTTTCAATGTGCCTCTACATATGCTCCTGCCCTTGATGATAAATATGGTTATTTGTTAACAAAAAGTGACATAATATACATAATTTATACATAATCTGATTATTTGTTTTGTCAGTTGAAGCTGATTAGATTTGATTCTTGATTCATAGATTTTATAGGAAAACATTATTTCTTTCACCCTTTTCCTCTTTTCTTTTTGGGTGCGTTTTCAGTTTGTGTATTTGAATTGCATATGCTGGATTTTCCATGGAAACAGTGGTTGCAGTTGGGGAAAGAGGAAGAGAAGCTAAAGGAAAGTGAGGCTGAGAAAAGTAGCTCTTCTTTGTCTTCTCCGAAGTTGGGTGCAGACCCAATTGTGTAGAAGCTTGTTCGGGTACATTTTTATATATAAGAGAAACCTTGATTTTTGTTTAGTTCATGCTATTTTATTCTATAGTGAGGAAATTTAGTTTTGTAATCTATGGTTGCTCTATGATTTTGCATTAGAATTGGACTTAAGATTTTGAGGGTTTTTTGGCTGCCTTAAATTTCTCAAAATATACAAGCGTTATTTTGGATTTAAAGGAATTATTCGTGTTCATATTTATAACTTAGAAAATTCATGCTTTTGGCTATTTACTTGGCTTGTTTACTTGTAGAGTATATTTGAACTACAACTGCTTGCTTGATAAAGTTTGGGGAAGTATATGTAAACTTATAGGAATTTGGGAATTTAATGACAAGCTGCTTTTGTCACCTCTACAAAATGATGATTATTTGCATTCTCTTGTTCAATTCTTGAAAATATTATAGAGATTGATATGTAGGTATCGATTATCTTCTGGACATGCCATAATGCTTGCCATATGAAACAGTTAGATCTAGATTAATAGATTCTACAGCAATAATAATTACAAGTATTATGCTTTGATTAAAGAAGTAATAATAGCATTCAACACTTGAAATTAAACAACAAATTAAATATATTAGTTTTTAGGTTATTAATGTGATTGAAAGCCACTTCGATTTCTCTTTTGCTTTCTCAAAATTATGGGGCTTCAAGTCAGTCTGAATTTGTTTCGTTTCTATAGGGTGCTTTTCCGCACATTACGGTTAATGTTTATAATATATAGCTCGCTGACACACATGAAATTTGTTTCAAAATGTGAGTTTGAATATGGATCATCAATTATCTACTAGTTAGAGAAGTAGTGAGTAGTAAGTTGATCATTTAACTCATTTGCTTCTAATGTATAACTAAGGAAAGAAACCCATCTGATTATGCCTTTGACCGCCAAATATGACCATTTTTCTTGTAATGTATGTTTATATGCTAATATTTGATATATTTTTCAAATTTTGACTTTAATAATTTATTACATTTAGTATAGTTCATAAATTTAACATTTTCTTCCATCCAAGTTCACTTTATTTAGTATTTTTTCCTTTTTTTTATAAGTCTTTTTATGTTTGGTCAACCTGCTAGTTGGTAGAGCTTTAATTAAAGTGAATGGTTAAAAAGCTAGCTACATTTAAGAAAACTAAACTTTAAACAAACATGTCTTTTTGTTCATCAATTAATATTCAAAATTAATTAGGAGTTGTAAGATATTCAATAAAGATGCATAAATGATTAGCTATTCTCTGTAGTGATTTAAAGCCAATTATTATTATTATTATTCTCTTTAGAATATTTGTCATTGAATGTACCATGAGTGTTAACTTATCATGGCGTTGCATGAATAATGGTGTTTTCATGAATTATTTGAGTGAAAAGGTACGAAATTTCTTTTATTTTTTGACCAGGTTTAAAAAAGGTTTAGTATTTTTGTCATTTGAATCTATCATGAGTATCATTTAATGAGTTAATTTTTTCATGATTAATGGTTAGTTAGTTATCGTTCATGGTGAAGTTTTGGATCTTATTGTTGTCGTTACATGTGACCATTATCTTGACTGGTGATTCAATCTTTATTTTTGTGTTTAAATATTTTGTTTGCATGTTTGGTGATAGTGATGGAATCATGTCATGATGGGTTGATCTTATATATATATATATATATAAGGGTTATTTAAGAGTTTTAAGCTTTTGTTCTGTAACCTCTTAAAAAGTTACAGTTATACACTACATTATTATTGTTGTCGTTAAGAATGTAGGTAATAATTGTGAAAATGTTTTGTATTTGTGCAATGAATTAAAAATGCTTCGATTAAAGTGAGTATTTTGGGTGAAGATCATTTACTAGGTATATACAGCCTAATTGTTGTTCATATCATGTCATGTAAACTAAAATTAACTTTTGAATCTACCATTCCAGATAAGGATATTAAAGCGCTACCCTTAGCATTTTAATATCCTTATTAACATTGATGGTGCTAGTATTTCTGTAGCGATATTCTAAATTATTGTGCTGATTTACTACAGTGCTTGACATAAACAAAGAAGGTGAAAAGTTTTTTTGTTTTTACTTTTGATAACCAATGGACTTCTATATGATTGAAATTAATGTAGTTGACAAACCTTTTGAATCTTATCCAAAAAATTAACTATTTAACTAGTTGACGGTGTTTGCAGCAACCGCTTGTACTTGGAGGGATCTTGGATTCTTCTAGTGTAGAGAATTTTATTTGGAGCTTCTCTTGTAATTCAGGTAAACATTAATCATTTTGTTATTGAATAATGATTGCATTTATTTTAGAAGATAATATAGGTTCATGTTTGGTAAGGTAAATATGAAGTATGTGATTGGGTGTTGCTTCCTTTGCCATTTAATATTGCAAAATTTACAACAGTGCTACTCTATTATGTCTGAAATCTTTTAGATTTATGCTTCCATGTAAGTATTCGAGTGTATGCATAAAATTGTAATTCAGGTTTGACCGGCTTACTATTTTGAAATTTAAATATGAGTTAGGTGGTACTAATATTAATTCTTTTGCTTATACTGAGATTGAATTGATTATGCTTTAATTTCATTGCATTAGTGTTAGCCACCAATGATTATGCTTGTATTAAGTTGAATGTTCTGATGCTGGTACCAGTTCAATTTTATGGATTTTGCTCAATTATATAAAATGTGCACATAGGAGTTGAAAAGAAAACATAAACACCTATCTAATTAATCATCTTAAACGGAAACACATGCCTTGCAAAGTATATATTTGATGGCTTGCTCCAAATAAAATCCATGTTAACAATTCAACATCCTTCTGATAAGAAAACTATTGGGAGGACCGGAAATTCTGTTTCTTTTAGCCTAAAGTCTTGCATTTTTTTTACCTTGGTAGATGAAGTTATTCTGGATTTGAGTTTATCAAATTTAAGTTACTTTCTTATGACGATGCAGTTGCCTGTGGTGAATACTAGTATGATTATCCTTTTCATTAATTTATTTTGTTCTAGTTTACTTTCATTTTTCTGATTATTGTCTTTGTTTTATTCTGCAGGATATATTTGGAAGTAATGGTTAGTGAATATCTTCATTAATATATCTTGTAATGAAAATGCTATGTTGGATTCATGGGTTCGTTGAGATTCATATCCTCCCTCCCTCCCTCGCTCCCTGCCAGGGTGTTGATATTATTGTATTCCCTTTGGTATATGTTTGTTCTATAATATTAAGGCTGCATTCTGGTCTCCTTTTTACTGGATGCATGACTCTATCATACTGTAGATTTCCTTTTGTGGATTATATTTGATGGCTTTTTTTGGCAGGAATCTCTGTTCTTTTTAGAGGACAATGTAAAACTAGAGGATACACAGTTGACTCTTGCTCACCTTTTCAAGTAATGAAGAACCATATAGCAAGCACCATAAACTAGAGGATACACAGTTGACTCTTGCATCAAAAGCTTCAAACCAACAATCAGAAATGCCATCTGAGGTCTGTTGTAAATTGAAGTTTTTGAAATATCTTATCATAGAAATATTTTGTTATCAAACAAAGTTCATGTTACTTTCGTGTAAATAATCACCAATCAAACCTTTGCAGACAAATAGCATTGTACTGCTATCCATCCAATAATTCCATCATATTTTGTTAGTTCGAATTTATGGTACATTGGGTTTTTTTAATTTTGCAGAGGGGGCCTCATATAGTGTTATAATTCTTGCTGGGCTTGGGGTTGCTGCTGCTGCTGCAAATGCTATTTTCAAGGAGCTCATATTTGAACCAAAAGAGTAGGAGATCTCTTATTGAATTGTGTTCTCTAGTGGAAATTTGGAATTTTAACTTAACCTTTGTCAATTCAAAGCTGATTTGAGGTCATTTTCTATTTCAGGTATAAATTTTTTTAACAAAGCTCTAAAAAGAATTCAAGATGACAGTTAGGTTTGTCAAATTTATTTATTTATTGATTGTCCCGCAGCCTTGAATTTTAAAATAGTTAACACTAATTATTTTATTGGACCAATCTAAGGAGGGAAATATTGCTGTATGTTTTTTATTTATTAATTTTTTAATAGAAACAGTGTTAGGAAGGCGGGATTTGCAAAGCTTAAAGCAATCGTAGGGAATGAATTTTGACCTCTATTTGTCACAAATTTAAGATAATATTTGTACAATGATGAATGATGAATAGAACCTGTATATTCGCTTATTTTTATAACTATGGTTAGCCCTAATTTGAAAATTAGGAGAGGAGTTAAAAGCTTTAAGATCATACAAATGGTTGCAGGAAAAATGGCAAACATAGCAGTTATGTTCTGTTATACATAAATCATATGATGTTGTACTGCTTTAACATTTTACAAACCTTTATATCATTCTGATATGACTTTCATGTAATGAATCTTCTCTTAGAATTGAGCTTTGGTTGTTCACCTGGATTGAAATTACTTCATATCAGGTCAGAGTCAGGATTGGATCGCCTATCACTGGATATGGTTAGGAAAGTAGAAATCGTGCTGCCCGTCAACATATTCACAATAGGATATACACTGATCAGTTTGGCATAGAGCATGTTGAGGTAATTGCCAAAATATTTTAAGTTTGCTAGCTATAAGAATCTTCACATTGGGCACATGAAGATACCATTTTATGATGCATGACTCTTGACTGAGATCCAAAGCAAGTGCAAACTATGTTGGATGTTAATTAATCTGATGTATTATTACATATAATTAAAAATACTATTGCTTTCACATAATCTTGATAGCTTATATCTTCAATGACGGACTCTGGATGTAGGTAAATTTCTATATCCGAGGGCCTCATGGAGCGGGAAAGGTTTTTGCTGAGATGTTCAAAGATGAGCAAAAGCAGTGGAAGTTATTGTCGAGATCAATTCACCTTCTAAAGCACAATTGATTCTAGAGTCTTATATGCCAGCACCAGCATCAGCTTTGGTGTAAAAGATGTATACAAGTATGTCAGTCGAGATAACAAAGTTCCAAGTCGTGTGGAAGTAAGTAATTAGTTTTGTTACTCTTGAAGGTTTTCCTAGTAGTTGGAGTTTAGCATGATTACAATAACATATGATTAGTTAGAAAGATGTTTGTAATTGGATATATTTGATTAGGAGAGCATGTAAACCAAGTGGTTGGCAATGGCTGCTTGTGACATTTTGGATCATTTTCATTTGCAGGTATGAATACTGCTACTGGTTGTCCATTCCATGCCTAGAGAGTGGAACCTGCCAATGTGTCCATCATCTTATGCCACGTTGGAGTGAGGGCTGTTGGATTCCAAAACCAGACAATCTCAGACATTGCCTCCCTCTCCTTGATTTGTTACAAATTCTTAGTTGTTTTTGTTTTCTGTGGAAGGCAATGCTACATTTTGATTCCTAAATGCTTCTTGAGACATAATTTTGAAATGATGCATATTTATCATTTAAACAGCGCGAAATATGACAAAATTCAAAGCTACAAAACCATATTTATCGTTCAAAAAGCGCCAAATATGATAAAATTCAAAAAATTAAACCGTTACAAAACCATATTTATCGTTCAAAAAGTGCCAAATATGACAAAATTCAAAAAAGTTAACTGTTACAAGCCATATTTATCGGGCAAAAAACGATAAATATGTTGCAATTCAAAAATATTACCGTTACAACCTACCAAATTTGACAAAAAAAGTGACAAATATGACATTTTTTCTAGAGTATAAGATATTATAATTGGCGCTTTTATGTGAGAAATATGGTTATTAATATATTTGGCGTTTTGACCGACCGCTAAATAGACTATATTTGACGGTGCCATTGGTGTCGTTTTTTTGACTGTCAAATATATATTTATTTGGCGGTCAAAGACCGCCAAACATGAGCGTTTTTCTTATAGTGATTGGTCAATATTGTAAAACTTTTATGATTTTTTAGCATAATTATTTTGTTTATGCCTCTCTTACATTTGTTTCATTTCTTTTGCTTTTTTTTGTTTTTATCTGGAAATAAAGTGTTATCCTTAAATTGTGATTAATGTAAATCTTTGTGCAGGTTTAATAAAATGGATATAACTCTTAATCTGTAAATCAACATGAAGAGATTCTTGAACCTGGAGCAACATGACCAATCCTAAATAAAGTTCACTATAAGAAAAAAAACAAATATTTGACTTTTTTTTGCCGTCAAATATGATATTATTTGACGGTTAGTACATGTCATATATGTCACCGTCAAATATGACAATATTTGACAATTGATCAAATAGTCAAATATCTACTACAATATATTTGACTCTTAAAAAGTAGTCAAGTTTATATCATATTGGAATTGATTTTTTAGTATTATTTGACTGTTTTTGGAAGAAATATTTGACAGAAACAGTCAAATATGACAAAATTAACGGTCGAAATTTTTAAACTACTATTACTAGTATTTGACAATAACAGTCAAATATGATGAACGTAACAGTCGAATTTTTTCAAATTTGATTGTAATGGTAGAATAATATTTGACTCTTTTTTGGCAGACAAATATTATTTTAAAATAGTATTTTTTATACTTGCCAGTTTATATATTGTCAAGCATGACAGAATTTTTTGCTCATATTTGACTGTTTATTATTGTCAAGTTTTTTAGAATAGTATTTTTCCTAATTATCATATTCGAATGTTTTTTGCCGTCAAGTATGAATTATAATATATATATATTTATAAATATTTTTTAAGAAAATTATGATAATAGATGTATCATTTATATTATATATTCTTCTTGAAAATATGATAATTTTATTAACTTTTAAAATAATAATAAAAATTTATATTTAAGATCACGTATACATAGAACAGAAGCCTAAACAAAATGCAAATGGAATTATAAGAAAATATGGGACTTTATATGGAATGTAGCACTTGAAAACAATAAATTAACAAAAGCATGCAAGTGATTAGTAACACTTTCTCTACAAGTTGAACCCATAAACCAATACGAAAATTAATACTACCTGACTGAAAAACAAATTAAAGACTTACTTTCTTTGTGTACAAATCCCAATTACATCCCAACACTACTTGTCCCTTTCTTTTTTAACATAAGTACTCATTGTCTACCTATTGTACCTTGAAACTCATAAACATACAAAAACATAAACAATATTCTAGCTAAGTTGTATTTCAACATGGCATAAACATGCCTAAACATAGCTTATTACTAACATAAACAATATTCCAAAATAGTTGCATTCCAACATAGCAAAATATGAAAAAACAAAACATATACCATGTTAAAGTCAGATCAAAGGGAGTCATCCAATATAAGAATTCAAGATAGATTTCTCGAATTGATCAATTGAAGTATCCCTCCACTATTAGGCAAGTGATCCATAAAGTTTCCAAATGAGCAATGGGCACTTTACAATTGCATGCATGTTGCCAAAAATTTAACATTTGCATATGTTATCTTAATCTATACACGCTAATAATGTTACCCACAAAATGCAGTCCATCTCCATCACCATAAATGCATTCATCTTTTTAATAACCCGCCAATATGCGATCCCCAAAAAATAAGTTAGCAACTGTACATCATATATATCAACAAAATCAATAAGCATAACTTCTTCAATTTGCAAGGCTGCAACATTAGGAATACACTTGTTAGAAAGAATTAACAAATATGAAACCTTATGTATAAGTTAATTATTTCTTGTATTCAACCTTATCTTCAAGCTTTTTCTTGGGCATGCTTCAGTAATATGATTTGGGTAACATGCTTTGCCCACTCAGATCTGATATCATTAATCTCTTCATCATTATATTTTTCTTTCTTGTTGAATTGCAACATAATCAAGCATAATTACCTCTCTAACAATATCCAAACTTGATAAAACAAGTAAAATTAACACCAACTCACCTTCTCACACATGATCCTAGGGTATAACATGATTTCTTTCATATATGTTAGAATGTAATACCCATATTCAAAGTTTCCCACCTGTCTTAGGACCTATATATCCGTAAATAAATTGTTATTGACATAATAATTGTGTTTATACATCACTAAAATTATATCTTTACTGAAATCTAGTAAATTTTCTTTATCTTTTTATTTCCAACAAATTCTTGGCAAGACGTAATGTAGAGTCTCAAATGTAAATTAATATATATATATATATATATATGCATTTATATATATTACAAATTTAGAAATTATGTTTAAAAGATTAGGGGGTTGGAAGTTGGTGGACTTAGGCCCATTGAGCCAAGGCCTTATGTATATAAGAGGGGGTTTTTCTAGAATTAAGGAGAAGGAAAAAAAAAAAGAAGAGAAGAGGAGAAGGGAGTTCACGGTTCCAGGAAGAAAAGAAGAGAAAAAGAAGAAGAGAAAGGAGAGGGAGGAAAAGAGAGGAAAAATTTCAAGAAGTTTAGCTTGGAAAACAAGTAGGGGTTTCTAACACTATACTTACTTCATGTTATGTGTTTTGTTGTTGAATTGATATTAGTTGTTATGCATGTGACTTGTTTTGACTTGATTTCTTGATTGCTTTGATGATGAATTATGAGTGAAGTTACTTATTGCAAGTTGTTTGTTGTGACTGAATGAAGAATTATGTGTGAAATTGAAGTGTTGATGAAGTGGAGTAGAAATAGTTTTGTGAGGAATTGTAGTTTATGTGACTGTCTTGTGCTGTTTGAGTTGATGCATTTTTCTGGATTGAGAATTGCATGATCTTCCATTTGCGTAAGAAAATAGACAGATTAAGCTTTAAATAACCGCTGATTTCGTTGAATTTAGAGTTAAAACGGATTTTTGGTGAATTTTTTAAGTTGGGAGTTGAAATCTGGAAATGGGATGCTTTGAACCAACTCTGGAATTCGATTCTGGTGTTTCGTTTGACAGTAAACAGTACTGTCGAGTGAACAGTGCTTATGAGTGAACAATGTCGAGTGAACAGTGTCGAGTGAACAGTGCTGTCAAGTGAACAGTGTTGAGTGTCGAGCAAAATTTCAGAACCACCCCAAATCGACTGTACACTTCCCAAAAAATCCTGGATTTTGCCTAAAAATCATATTTTCTTGAGATTTATCATAGTAATGATATTAAAAGGTTGTTAATGTATGCATTGGACCTTAGATGGGCCGTTCTGTATACGGATCCAAAGAGAATGCAGATCATATATTCTTAGTGTTGGACCTTGAATGAGTCGTTCTGTATACGGATCCAAGGGGAACAAGAATATAACGATATTATGTGTTGGACCTTGGATGGGCCGTTCTGTATACGGATCCAAGGGGAACACGAATATAACAATGTGATGTGTTGGACCTTAGATGGACCGTTCTGTACACGGATCCAAGGGAAACACGAATATAACGATATGAGGTGTTGGACCTTGGATGGGCCGTTCTGTATACGGATCCAAGGGGAACACGAACATAAATTTGATGCGCAAACGAACATAATTGTTTGATCTATTATTATTGGATGTCTAATTCTATGATTGAATATTCGTGGAATGCGTATGATTTAATATAATGTTAGAATGTTCCTACTGGGCTTTATGCTCACCCCTCTCCCTCTACAGGTACACAGAAGGATGCTCATCCTAGCGATGTTCCAGAGCTTTCTTAGAGAGTCTGGAGTCTGCATGCATATAATGATTTTGTTTGGACTGTCTTGATTCTCCTAGTATGTAATGAGAGATTTTGTTAGGTGACCATTAACTGATGTATTGATTTTAGTCACCAGTGTATGTAAAATTAATTTTGAACAAATAGTCACAAGTTACAATGAATTCTTGTGATATATATATATATATATATATATATATATATATATATAATTGAAAAAAAAAAAACTTTTATGAGATCTAGATGACGAAATTTTTATAAATTCTTATTTAATCACCCCTAAAATCTTTAAATAAGAGATGTTAGGGCATGACAGAGTGGTATGAGAGCCTAGGCTTTACTGTGGACCTGTGAAAAGACGATAGATGGTCTGGGAGGGGTAGAGTCATGTTTATATACATACATGTGCCTTGAATAATTGTTTGATGTGTTCCTGTTCCATATGTTATAAAATTCTGCCACTTATGTTTTGCCATTGAAAAAAATTAGATAATGAGTTCTTCTACACGAAGTGCTTCAAGTTCAAACCCACCTGAGGGTGGTGAGAGGTCAAAATTTTATAGGGCCATGAGGGATGTGGCCAATACATTGGCAGAAACAGTGACAAACACTGTTAGGGAGGCTCTTCGTGCTAACCCACCACCACCACTGCCTCAACCGGTATTAGAGATGGTGCCCTTAGAGAAGTCCAATGCCATAATCCACCTATTTTTAATGGGGAGCCCGATCCGAATGTTACAGAAGATTGGCTTATACGAGTTGAGCGCCTCTTCAATCTTTTACAAGTTAAAGAAGATCTGCGAGTTAAGGTGGCAACTCATCTGTTGTCAGGAGAGGCGTTACAGTGGTGGACGTCTATTGAGCGTATTAGAGGAGAGAACATTCTTACATGGAGGGACTTCTCTACTGCCTTTCTAGATAAATATTTTTCTATGGTTTTTCGGGACCAAAAGGAAAATGAGTTTATATACTTGACCCAGGGGAATATGACGGTGCAACAGTATGAGGCACGATTTACTGCCTTATCTCGTTTTATACCTGGGTTGGTGGCAGATGAGGCTAGTAAAACTCAGAGATTTCAAAAGGGACTGAGAGATTACATCAGACCCTCAGTAGCAATGTGTAGATTGACTACATATTCTGATGTGGTGGAGGCCGCCTTAGTTGCAAAACAGGAGCTATCCCAAAGTCACAGGGTGAGGGATATTGGCATACTTCTAGAGGAGCGAGACAGCAGGATCGTTCAAGTAAGAGACAGAGAACTCAATCCAGTAGGACTTCCTTTAATTCTCAGTCTCAGCAACTGCAATCTCAAGGCATCATGGCAAGTGGGTCCTCATAGAGTCAGAGAGTTTGTTATGGGTGTGGGAAACCAGGTCACTTGCTATATTAGTGTCCCAGATGTTATAGATGCGGACAATACGGTCATCTGCAACGGGATTGTCCAGCAGGGATGAGAGGTCCTCAGAGTGCCACTAGTCAGACCCCACCGACTCCTCGACAAGGATCAGGGTCTCAGGCTAGACCACCGTTTCAAGGACGTGATACTCATTCCCATCAGACATCTTAGGGGTCTCAGGCAGCTTCTTCTCAATCCGTTAGGCCTCCAAGATCAGCTCAGAGCACTAGACAAAAGGGACAGATGACTCAGGGAAGAGTCTTTGCTCTGACTCAGCCGACAGAGCCTGCAGATCACGAGGTTATGGGAGGTACATTGATGAGTGTCTATTTATATATCATTTTCATATCAATTCGTCCATGTTTCTTTGCTATATTCCTTGGTATTTTTATGTTTTTGTGTGGTTTTGATATTTGTAGGAGTTTTGGAGCAACTTGCACAAAAATGGAGTAAAACCCTTCATTTTCACCTCTGCTAGTCACCATCTTCTCGGATTTAATTGTATTGATATACAATGAACCCGATGACATATTATATACCGTTGGAAAGCTCTCGAAGTCTATTTTCTGGAGAAATTTACGGTTTATAAATCCATTCAGTGTACCAAAAGTTGTAATCAAAACAGTGTGAGAAGTATAGAAATGTAATTCCACAAATCACTGTAGCATGTATAATACGGGACACTGTAGCAGGTTACTGTAGCAGAGTATTTAAACACATTTTAGGGTTTTATTTTCATAACTTGAAGGGGGGAGAACGTGTTGGAGGCAGCATTTCTGGATTTCTCTCATCCCTTGGAGTTCTTGAAGGAGAAAGAAGGTTTGGAAAGAGGAAGAACTACAATCCTAAGGAGATTCATCTACAAAGGAGATTTTCAAAGGATTTGCTAAGTTTTTCTTTTCCTTTTCAATTCTGGAATTTCTCTGTATTGTATTTATGTTGTGTTTAAACATGTGTAACTAAATCTGAATTGGTTGAGGGTGATTTCAAAGCCCTTGATATGGTTTTTGTGAGTTGATTGTGCAAGAATTGTTATCCAATTCTCTAATTGAAGTTGCTTGTATTTTCCCATATCTAATGCTTATGATTGCTTGCTGATTGTATTTGGAATGGCCAACTGAATATAATCTGGTTGTTGTCTATTGCTAGAGTAGAAATCTTGATCCGTAATTGTCTTGAATTTCTAATCCTTAGTAGCAAAATTGTGATCAGAGATTGCAATTGGAGAATACAACCTAAGTTAAATAATCCGAGCTTGTGTGTTTATTGCTTAGATCAACCTATCTTTCTTATCGTAATGCATCCATTGAATTAAATTTAGAGAGCTTGTTCTAGGTTGTTTAATGGATAGAGATTAAATAAAGAGCCTGTTTTATTTAACAACAAAGTAAGGAAAGATTGGGATAACAGAGCTTGTTGTTATCTACGGTTGATAATTTCAATGGTGTAATTGGATGACAATTCTATATTAATTTGCAAATCCATATCTTGTGGCAGAGAATGATCCCTTAACCAACCATTGATTTCTTTCATTGTGTAATTCTCAATTTTTTTTGCATTGTATAATTTGCTTTCGTATTGAGTTTAGTTAATCAATCAACAAAACCCCCCATTTAGTTAATTGTTGCTAGAAATAACAAATTCAATTAGAATCAATCCTCGTGGGAACGATATCTTACTTATCACTTTATTAGTTGTGCGACTAGTATACTTGCTAGTTTCGAACGCATCATTCATTACTGGTTTTTAATGCATGGACCCGTGTTTTATTTGATTCTGGGGCTACTCATTCTTTTAAATCTACCCATTTTGCATATGCATTAGGATTAGAGTCTGAGTTGTTGGATTCTGTATTACAAGTGGAGTCACCTATGGGTAGTACTCTAGAGGTTGGGAGGATATGTCACTTCTGTACGTTAGAAATCAATGGGCATAGGTTATCATTTGATTTGATACTTATGGATTTCACGGAGTATGATGTGATACTAGGAATAGATTGGTTGTCCGCTTATCGAGTTATATTGGATTGTCACAAGAAGAAGGTGATCATCCACACGCCGGAGGGCATCGTTTTTAGTTTTTATGGGGATAAATAGGCATTATTGCATTATCCTTTGCTTGGGTCGCAAAACAAGAAAGGGGTGAGGAACATGATAGCAAATATATTAGTAGAAGAGACTAATAATGGGGTTTCTGAACTTCCTCGGGTGGTGAATGAATTTCCTGATGTTTTTCTTGAAGAATTGTCCGGGTTACCTCCAACTAGAGAAGTGGAGTTTGCTATTGAAGTGTATCCGGGCGTGGCACCTATATCAGTTGCTCCTTACCAAATGGCTCCAACAGAGTTGAAAGAGCTAAAGCTACAGATAGAAGAATTGTTAGAGAAGGGATTCATCCGACCTAGTACCTCTCCCTGGGGGCACCAGCATTGTTTGTGAAGAAGAAAGATTATTCATTGCGTTTATGTATAGATTACAGGCAGTTAAATCGGGTTACAGTGAAAAACAGATATCCTCTACCTAGGATCGATGATTTGTTCTACCAGTTGAGAGGATCTTGTTGTTTTTCCAAGATAGATCTTCGTTCGAGTTATCATCAGTTGAGAATAAAGGAAGGAGATATACCCAAAACCGCTTTTCGTACCCGGTATGGGCATTATGAGTTTTTGGTTATGCCATTTGGACTAACTAATGCTCCTGCTGCCTTTATGGATTTGATGAACCGTGTTTTCAAACCTCACTTAGACCAATTTGTGATTGTGTTTGTGGATGATATCCTCATTTATTCTTCATCTGAGATTGAACACGAGGAACATCTACGCGTGACACTTCAAACACTGAGAGAGCATCGTCTTTATGCCAAGCTGAGTAAATGTGAATTTTGGCTATCAGAAGTAAAATTTTTAGGCCATGTGGTGTCAAGACAAGGTATCTCAGTAAACCCATCGAAAGTAGAAGCAGTTATGAAATGGGAACGACCAAAGAATTTGTTTGAGGTGCGCAGCTTCTTGGGATTAGCAGGCTACTATCGGCGTTTTGTTGAGAACTTTTCTCAATTGGCTGCACCAATGACTAGGTTAACAAGCAAAGGAGTCAGATTCGAATGGAATGATATGCATGTGAACAAGCATTCCAAGAATTGAAGAAAAGATTAACTTCACCACCTATTCTTGTGATACCACAGCGTGGAGTTGATTATGTAGTTTTCACCGATGCTTCCTTGGATGGGTTGGGGTGTGTGTTAATGCAATAGGGTCGAGTTGTAGCTTATGCATCTCGTCAGTTGAAACCTCATGAGCAGAATTATCCCACTCATGACTTAGACCTGGCTACGGTAGTGTATGCTATAAAAATTTGACGACATTATCTGTATGATGAGAGGTTCAAAGTCTTTTGTGATCATAAAAGTTTGAAATACATTTTCACCCAAAAAGACTTGAACTTGAGACAGCGGAGATGGATGGAGTATTGGGAAGACTATGATTTCTCTATCTAATATCATCCAGGCAAGGCAAATGTGGTGGCTAATGCATTAAGTAGAAAGTCAAGGGTCATGGCTAATGCGATGATAGGTGAGTGGAGCATGTTGCGGTCTGTTTATGATTATGATATCTTGGCTGAGGATCGCGGAGATCAAATTCGCCTTTTTACACTTGTTGCCCAACCGTCTCTTGTGCATAGAGTGATTGAATGGCAACATCAAGATTCAAAGACCAGAGCCTTGTATGAGTAAGTGTTACGCGGTGTTGGGAGTGTGGATTGGAATATTGGCTCAGATGGGAGTCTACGATTCAAGGGCAGGATCTTTGTTCCATCGAGTAAAGAGTGTAAAGATGATATTCTTAAGGAATTTCATCATTCTAAATTCGCTGTTCATCCTAGTGGTACCAAGATGTATCATGATTTACATCGACAGTTTTGGTGGAAAGGAATGAGGCGGGATGTTGCTGAATATGTGACTAAATGCCTTACTTGTCAACAAGTAAAGGCTGAGCATCAAAGACCTGCAAGATTACACCAACCATTGCCTGTAGCAAAGTGGCAGTGGGATCACATCACCATGGATTTTGTTACTGGATTACCACGTTCTTTAAAAGGGAAGGATGCGATATGGGTGATCGTGGATAGGTTAACTAAAGTATCACACTTTCTTCCTATACGTACAACCGATTCAGTGGATGTTTTGAGTCGGCTGTACATTAAAGAAATTGTGAGATTGCATGGAGTTCCAGTTTCAGTGGTGTCAGACAGAGATCCCCGGTTTACAGCTCAATTTTGGCAAAGCCTTCAAAGAGCTATGGGCACTCAGTTGTTATTTAATACAGCCTTCCATCCTCAGACTGATGGTCAATCAGAGCGTACTATTTTGGAAGATATGTTGAGGGCTTGTGTGATAGATTTCTAAGGTAATTGGGAGGATTATCTACCACTTGTGGAATTCGTATACAACAACAGCTATCAGTCAAGTATTAGAATGATACCTTATGAGGCACTCTATGGTAAACCATGTAGGTCTCCTTTATGTTGGATGGAAGTGGGAGAAGCTACTGTATTAGGGCCTGAGCTTGTACGAGAGACAACTGAAAAGGTGAAATTGATACGACAACGTTTGCTTACAGCCCAGATCGACAGAAAAGCTATGCAGACAAGAGGAGACGACCGTTAGAATTCAAAATGGGGGACCATGTGTATTTAAAGGTGTCTCCGCGTAAAGGCTCGATGCGTTTTGGTCAGAAAGGTAAACTTGCTTCACGCTACATTGGTCCATTTGAAATCTTAAGGCGGGTAGGTGAAGTAGCTTATGAGCTAGCATTGCCGCCACGGTTATCAGGAATTCATAACACATTCCATGTATCGATGCTAAGAAAGTATGAGCCTCACCCAACACATGTGCTAGATTGGAGTGAATTGGATATTCAACAAGATGTTTCAAATGAAGAGGTTCCTATTGAAATCTTGGACTCGAGAGTGCAAGTCTTCCGTGACAAGTCCATCCCATCACTCAAGGTCTTGTGGAAGCATCATGATGTTGAAGAGGCCACGTGGGAGTTAGAGTCAGAGATTCAAAGAAAGTACCCTGAACTTTTGAATGCAAGAGGTAATTTCTGATTCATGTTTTCAAATTTCGAGGACGAAATTTTTTTTTAGGAGGGTAGCTTGTAGAGTCTCAAATGCAAATTAATATATATATATATATATGCATTTATATATATTACAAATTTAAAAATTATGTTTAAAGGATTAAGGGGTTGGAAGTTGATTGACTTAGGCCCATTGAGCCAAGGCCTTATGTATATAAGGGGGGTTTTCTAGAATTAAGGAGAAGGAAAAAAAAAAAAAAACAAAAGAGAAGAGGAGAAGGGAGTTCACGGTTCCAGGAAGAAAAAAAGAGAAAAAGAAGAAGAGAAAGGAGAGGGATGAAAAGAGAGGAAAAATTTCAAGAAGTTTAGCTTGAAAAACAAGTAGGGGTTTCTAACACTATACTTACTTCATGTTATGTGTTTTGTTGTTGAATTGCTATTAGTTGTTATGCATATGACTTGTTTTGACTTGATTTCTTGATTGCTTTGATGATGAATTATGAGTGAAGTTACTTATTGCAAGTTGTTTGTTGTGATTGAATGAAGAATTATGTGTGAAATTGAAGTGTTGATGAAATAGAGTAGAAATAGTTTTGTGAGGAATTGTAGTTTATGTGACTGTCTTGTGTTGTTTGAGTTGATGCATTTTTCTGGATTGAGAATTGCATGATCTTCCATTTGCGTAAGAAAATAGATAGATTAAGCTTTAAATAGCCGCTGATTTCGTTGAATTTGGAGTTAAAACAGATTTTTGGTGAATTTTTTAAGTTGGGAGTTGAAATCTGGAAATGGGATGTTTTGAACCAACTCTGGAATTCGATTCTGGTGTTTCGCTCGACAGTGAACAGTACTATCGAATAAACAGTATCGAGTAAACAGTGAACAGTGCTGTCAAGTGAACAGTGTCGAATAAACAGTGCTATCGCGTGTACAGTGCTGTCAAATGAACAGTGTCAAGTGTCAAGCAAAATTTCAAAACCACCCCAAATCGACTGTACACTTCACAAAAAGTCCTGAATTTTACATAAAAATCATATTTTCTTAAGATTTATCATAGTAATGATATTGAAAGGTTGTTAATGTATGCATTGGACCTTAGATAAACCGTTTTGTATACGGATCCAAAGAGAATACGGATCATATGTTCTTAATGTTGGACCTCGGATGGGTCGTTCTGTATACGGATCCAAGGGGAATACGAATATAACGATATGATGTGTTGGACCTTGGATGGGACGTTCTGTATACGAATCCAAGGGGAACACGAATATAAAGATGTGATGTGTTGGACCTTAGATGGACCGTTCTGTACACGGATCCAAGGGGAACACGAATATAACGATATGAGGTGTTGGACCTTGGATTGACCGTTCTGTATACGAATCCAAAGGGAACACGAACATAAATTTGATGCGTAAACGAACATAATTGTTTGATCTATTATTATTGGATATCTAATTCTGTGATTGAATATTTGTGGAATGCATATGATTTAATATAATATTAGAATGTTCCCACTAGGCTTTATGCTCACCTCCCTTCCTCCGCAGATACTCAGAAGGATGCTCATCTTAACGATGTTCCAGAGCTTTCTTAGGAAGTCTGGAGTCTATATGCATATAATGATTTTGTTTGAAACTGTCTTGATTCTCCTAGTATGTAATGAAAGATTTTGTTAGATGACTATTAACTGATGTATCGATTTTATTCACCAGTGTATGTAAAATTAATTTTGAACAAATAGTTATAAGTTGCAATGAATTCTTGTGATATGCATATATATATATATATATAATTGAAAAAAAAAAACAACTTTTATGAGATCTAGATGACGAAATTTTTATTAATTCTTATCCAACCACCCCTAAAATCTCTAAATAAGAGATGTTATGACGTGACACATAAACCCCCTACAAGCACATATAATTAACATTAATACTCATAAACTTCCAAAACACCAATAGTTTTATGTTAAGAATGACATGAAAATACCGGATTATAACTTCTTTAACATCTTCACCAATAGCTCTCCTCATTGAATCTCGATAATATATTTTGAAGGTTGTCATGTCAAACACCATCTCAGTCCAATGGTAGCTGCCACCAACTTATAATAAGTGAATAGTAAAAAAATACTGGAAATAATTAATCAAATTCTATAAATTAAATTAACACATGTTAATAATGAAAATATACCCTAGGTTGTAAGGAAGAAAAACAAATTTCCTATCTTTGAAACCTTTTAGCTTGTTTACAATTGATTCAGATATTTCAACACATAAATTAGCATCTTGAAGCTTGTTTGGTAGGACTGTTGATGGGTTGATAAAGCCAAATTGTTGTGTGGCTGATCCTCCTAATGTCTCATGTAGATAACTATAATAACAAATACAATCAATGAACTCTTGCCATTCAATTACCACAAAAGAGCAAATCAATTAATTAAATAAATGAACTTTCAAAGTACAGCTAGAAACTAATATCAAAATCTAGTAAATATTGTTAATGATATTAAAGTATCAACATTAAAAAACTGAATCTATATTCATAGACAAATAACTATAAATATAAAGAACATATTTCTTAGACAAATAAATATGATACAAGAAAACTTAAACCGATTGTGAAGCTAATAACATTTATATCAATAATGTTTTAGCAATGCATAATATTCCAAAAACAGCCCTCTGATGCCTTTAAGCTATATTGCACAATCTCTCTAGTTAACAAACGGGAAAACAGACTCACATTTTGACAATATAATATCTCAAAATCAAATGAGTACCAAAAAATCCTGCAAAGTGTAGGGTCATGCTCCCAAAGTGTAACATCAACACGTAACAAAACAAAAAAATCAACATCAATATTGCATGTGGGCATGATGATGAAAATAGAACCAAAAATAAAAAGAAAATAAATTAGATTTGCCTAAAATCTGATTATTTCCAATATGCACAATAGTTAATACCAAACAATAAACTTAGTCAATAATGACATAAAAGATTAAATATATTCAAACCTCATATAAATTGAGATACAGTTTTGTGAAAGCTCCTTATAGTCGATGATGCACCTCATATTACCATGAGACAAATAGGTTGCAACATTGTACCCAAATAATCCAACCTCAAACTGAATTTTAATGTATTTATCCTTGTCCACCCCAATGTTCACTAATCTTTCAAGCATCACCACTGCATCAGGTTTTGGGATTTGCTTCTCACCTTGTTCTTCATCCCTTCGCAGTGCTTTCAACTCCTGGCTAACTTTTTTTTTGGGGCTTGATTCAGTTGCATCCTATGTTTAAGAATCTCATAAAATATTAGTAAATTTCATGCGTTTAAGGTTAAATTGAAGCAAATGATTGATAAAGCATAAATTGAGCGATGTAGAGTCTTCATTACCTTATCAATTTCAACAAGAAGATGTGCAGGCCATTCCACATATTCCACTATTGCATCATATATGGTTTCTGGTATATCTTCATTCAACTGTATAGGTAGCACGGCAACTCGATCAAAACAAACCTCAATGCATACCACCATGTTTGGATCCCCATTCGTCAAAATTTTTCCAATTGCCTTTGTGTATCCATCCGGTTGCACTTTCAAATTACACCATCTAGGCTGAAAGAAATTAGAAAATAATATATGATTTTCCATCGCTAAACAAAAGGTCAACAAAAATATTTATATCAATACCATTAAACCTTACATATATTCTTACTTGTGTAGTTTTAGCATGTGGAGTTTGCTTCTTCGCACCATCCTCCTCGTCTTCCAATTTCATTTCCTTTTCCACTTTGCTAGTGCTACTTGCATGTACTGCTTGACTTGAGACCTTGTCAGATGCCACAGATAGAGTTTGAACCATGTCCTCAGATTTATGAACTCCAAAATTGAATTGATTCTCTGCTGTTACTTGACCCTCCTGATTTAACTGTCGCTACTTGGCTCATGAGAATGGCTATCTTTACATCTCTTTCTTCAGTTTGTTTTTTCAAGTCTTCCACAATTTTTTCACTTTCATAAGTTCGATGTAATCTTGAAAAATACTTTGAAGGTGTCACAAATTTGCTCGCCCACCTCACCCTCCCACTATGTTCGCCTTTCTCTAATGCTTGGGCAAGAATATCATTGCAATCTGAAGTGTCTATGACGCCCGATGCTGATTGTGCCTTTAACTCATCTTATGACAGACCAAAATTATTAGGTAAGAGTTATAATTTCTGTTGGACAGGTTATCCCAACAACTATAAAAACATATAATTTAATGCTAAGTAGATAGAATTACTCACAATCTTCTCCACAATAGGAACCACGTTCGAATGGTAGTTACCATCTTTCTTCCTTTTTCTAGCTTGCACCCACAAATCAGCTCGATCAATGGGTGAAGTCCAATCACCAGATGCCTCTCGCTACACGTATTAAGGAATAAATAAATTATCTTATTTGGAAACTAATACCACTTGTATGAAAACCATAAACACTCACATAAATAAACACAACCATATTACCATTTTTTCTTCCAACTTTGCATAACCTGATCGTCCAGTACAATGGTCATATTTGTTCATCTTCCTTCTCTTGCTTTGAATTATGCGATATTCCTTTAGAATTTGTAATCAATTTCATGTCATTATATACATATAACAAAATAAATTCACCTATAGAAAAATTTATTCAGATCATTAAACATTCTGTGTAACTTAACTTAATAAAACAAAATTCAGATCAAAAAATGATTAGTCTTTCAGATCAAAAAATGATTAGTCTTTTACATAAAAAGACTAATCTGACTCAACTGACATTACATTAACTCAGCTACAATAATATCTAAAGAAAATGTTACATTAATGTTCCAAAAGTTACATTTGTTCTAAAACATCACTTATGGCAACTGAGTTCATAGTTTGATCAAAAGGGATTAACAAACAAAAAGTGACATCACTGTTTTCTTTCTACATACGAAATTGACTCCACATGTACATGTCATAAGGCATGCACTTATACATTTTTTATACATCATCCTTTAATACCTTCTCTCACATACAACATAAAAAGCAAACCAGATTATTATTATAGATAATTAATTTTTCAGTTCCAACTTTCGTATGTATATTCCACTAATTGCTCAAGTGGTTATGTTCCACTCCTCACATTAATGACTATTTAATCGAAAAACACATTGAAATTTATCCCTGCCCATTCCTAAATAAGGATTAATTAAGGATTATATTTACTGTGATAGGACATAAATTTATTTAACTAAGGAGTTTATCATATTATACTTGAAAAATAAAAAAGCTAAATAATGGTATAACAAATTACACAACACAAAATATGAAATTGCAGTCCACAAAGGACAAATTTTTTTAAGCACTAAAATAGATTATAGTTGAATAATCACTTATCTACACTACAACCTAAAGCTATGACATGACTTATAATCAAAAATATCAAATTGCCATGTTATGATGACCTCTCATACTGAAATTTCAGATTTGAGCAAACTAATGCAAACAAATTTAATAAAAATCTTTACCTAAAACTCATCACTCACACGGTTTGCAACAAATTTATCCCAATCTTCCTATTGAACTTTTCCATGATACTCCTCTGGTGGATATTTCAATTCTGTATGATCACCCTTATTTGGCAAAACGAATCTACTGGTCAACCAAAACTTAAAATTTTTCCAAGCTGTACCAGCTTCTTGCAACAAATAAGTCTTCCATTTGTCATCAACATTAAATTTGCTCTACAAGGTTATTTTTACCAATTAGAGCAAAACACATACAAAATATGATTACATACACATAGATTAAGATGAGTACCTTAATTTCTTCCCATATCTTGTTTTTATAGTTGTCTTTCACAGCTTTCCAACTTGGATATGTAATGGGGACTGACCCACGTGCCAAAACACCAACAGTGGATATGAGTGCATTCCTATTGTCCCCAATTGGCACCCCGTTGGTGGTAGTTATAATCGGCAGCTTCACACCTTTATTTTTTTTGTTTGTTCTAACTCCTTTGCATATGCCTCTTTTTTGCGCTTCTTGGTGCCTCCCTTCTATTCTGATCATCATTTAATTCTTTCTTGCCATCCTCCTCCATTGCTACAATCCTGAAAAAAGAAAAAAAAACCAAAATATTATTAATCTATTAAATACACCTGTTACTATGGAATGCACAAGGAATATGCAATAGACTATAATACAATAATGATGTTTCAAAATAATACAATTACCAAACAAAGTAGAACCATATATCTTATTTGATAAGGTGAACCTTTTAACATTTATTGCAAATTGTTGATGGTTTTGTTGTCAATCCATATGCCATCTAAATCCTCTCTAATGCACCCACTCTCATCATCCTTAAATGTGTCGAATGACTCAATAGTAGATAAAGCATTTGTGAATGGATGTTGTTCAACCAATAAAGGTATTTCATCTTGACTTCTATCTGTTTTGTAACATTTATCAGAGGTGAACTGCACTATAGACCATCTTTCATCACTTTGGTTTGTCACATAAAATACTTGCTTAACTTGCGAAGCAAGAACAAATGAATCTGACTTGTGTCCGAATCAAGTGAGATCAACCAATGACACCCCAAATTCATCAACTCTAACAACCCCCATTGTTGTCAACCCAATCACATTGAAACACAGGGAAGCTGAAGGAGTGGTAATCCAACTCCCATATCTTGTTAATTACACCATAGAAAGTTAGATCCCCAACTATCGGATTTTTGTCTTTGGCACTAGAAATTTGCATTGTTGTTGCCACAATGCTAACTCCACTGTTTTGATGGACTTTGTGTTCCCTATGTTCTCTTGTATGGTAATGAGAGTTGTTGATGACGTAACCGAAATAACTTGTCACATATGGACGAGGCCCTTCCGCTAACCATTTCAATGTGGAAGAGATGTCCTCATTATTATTAACAGCATTCCCAACCTATTAAAGATCAATGCCGAAAATGTAAATTTGAAGCTCTATAGAGAAATTATTTACCTAAAAACACTAATTTAGAAGGCAATATGTTGAAAGTCAATATGTACCTCCGATTTAAACCATGAGATAAAGGTACGATTGTGTTCATCTTTTAGCCACTTTGCATTTTTCACTTGCCTAGGAAAACGAGTCTTCAACCAATTCATATGCATTCTAGCAAAACAAATACAACATTGGTTAGATATATAGGAAAGAATAAGGAATTGAAATTTAACTAAAATTATAATAAGAAAATTAGACACTTACTCAATGTAAGGTTGCACTTCGTCCATGTTTTGTAATACATATAGGTGCGCTTGTGACCATTCTTCTTGAGAAATAGAAATCACTCGACCTCCAAGTAATGGACCATCAAATTCAATAGGTCCATCAACAACACCAACATACTCTGAGCAAAAATCAATTGCCTCTGATGCAATGTAACACTCAGCAATACAACCTTCTGGTTGATTTCTATTCCGAACAAATCCTTTAAGAATTTTCATGTATCTCTCAAAAGGATACATCCATCTAAGATAGACAGGCCCACGCAACCTAACTTCTCTAACAAGATGTACTGTTAGGTGCACCATGATGTCAAAAACCGAAGGTGGAAAGTATTTCTCAAGGAAACACAAGGTTATGACAAGTTTCACTTTGAATTTTTTGTAACTTAGGAACTTCAACCACTTTGAAGCAAAGGTTATTGAAGAAGACACACAACTTAGTAATGGCGTACCGAACATGCTTAGGCAACACTAATCTCATGGCCAATGGTAGTAATTGTTGCATCAAGACATGAAAATCGTGGGACTTAAGACCAACCAACTTTAAATCATCCATGGATACAAGGTTCCTAAAATTGGAAAAATATCCAAAAGGAACTCTAAGGTCATGTAAAGTTTGGCAAAATAATTGTTTCTCTTTCTTACTCTATATGGAACAAGCAGAAGGCAAATATGTTCGACTGTTTTTGTGGGATGGTCGTAATTTTTCCCTGAAACCCATCTATACAAGAACTAATCTAGAGTTAAGATTATCATTTGTCTTCCCTGTAATATTTAGCAGTGTGCCATAAATACTCTCACAAAAATTTTTTTTCAATGTGTATCACATCTGAGTTGTGTCGAACATATAAATGTTTCCAATACGTGAGACTGAAGAAAATTGATTTTTTCTTACAACATTGTCTTTCATTAGGATCACTTTTCTTTCTTTTCCTATCCTTACTTTTCCACTAAATATTTTGGAAAATTTCTAGTTTTTGAAAGATGTCCTCCCTGCTAAGTGGTTTGGGAGGGAGACCATGTTTTGTGTGTCCATTGAAAGCCTTTTTTTGATACCTATATGGATGATTTAGAGGAAGGAATCATCTGTGACCCATATAGATGTTTTTCTTGGCATGTTTTAACCTACATGAAGATGCTTCTTCCCCACATATTGGACAACCACAGTACCCTTTTACAGAACACCCAAAAAGGTTGTCATATGCTAGAAAATCATTGATTATCCACAATAATACGGCCCGCATGTTAAAAGTTTCCTTCTTGTAAGAATCATACACATCAACTCCTTCATCCCATAAAAGTTTCAAATCATCGACCAATGGTGCTAAATAAACATCTATGTCATTACCGGGTTGTCGTGGTCCCGATATCAGAAGAGATAACATAATAAATCTCTTCTTCATACACAACCATGGAGGGAGATTATAAACAACAGTAAGCACAGGCCAACAACTATTAGTGCTACTCATGGTATTATGTGGATTTATCCCATCAGCTGAAATTCCTAATCTAAGATTTCTACTTTCAGCATCAAAGGTAGGCCACAACCGGTCAATTAATGTCCAAGAGGGGGTGTCAGCAGGGTGCCTAAGTTTTCCATCTATGATTCTACTATTGGCATGCCAATTTAGGTTTTCTGCAATCTTAGGAGATTGAAATAAACCTCTTAAACCTTGGAATTGGGGGGAAGTACCATAAGACTTTTGCGGGGATGCCTTTTCTAGATTTAGAGCTTTTAGACGTTTTCTTCCATCCTGACAATCCACAAGTAGGACAAGAGCCAAAGGATGCATACTCTTTTCTATTTATAAAATGCAATCATTAGGACATGCATGTATTTTTTCATATGACAATCTCAATGAAACCATTGTTTTCTTTGCTTCGTACATGGATGAAGGCATTTCATTTTGTGGTGGCAACATTTCTGAAATTACTTTTTAAGTAATTCTGAAAAACTATTATCCGACCATCCAAATGTCCCTTTAATATTATAAAGTTTTATGAGTGTAGACAATTTTGTGTGAGTTGTGAATCTTGGGTATAAAGGCTTCTAAGCATCTTCAAGTAATTTTTTCAAAGATTTTAGATCATTGTCACAGTATTTGAATGCCTCATCGACCATATCTATACCATCATCTATAGGAAAAGAGCATTCATCAAATGATGAGTTGATGAAGTTACTAGGTTCCCTAATTGGATTTGCTTCCCCATGCCAAATCCAAGTTTTGTAATTTGTGTCAAACCCATTGGAGAATAAATGATGAAGTACTTCATTTTTAGTATGAAAGTCCAAGCAACGACAAGCATTGCAAGGGCACCTCATGAAGTTTGGGTTAATTGTGTGGGCAGAGGCAAAATCTAAGAAATTCCTAACCCCAATGTCATACTCAACAGACAACATATCCTTCCACATCCAAGATTTGTCCATTCCTTGTATTGATGAAACACCTGTTGAAGCAATTAAGCTTAAGAGTGTTGCTAAGGATAAAATATATAATTGGTAAACACAAATCAGGTTTTATTTTGAAGTCTTTGTCATTGTTTTGCTAGCTATTTAAGTTTTTTGATTTGTATTTTCTGAATTCATAAATTTCTGGGTTAAAAGGCAACATATGTATAATTTATACGTAAATACTAGTTTAATGTTGTGGCGAGGGAGAAATGATTTGTGTTATGAAAGGGGTGAATTTACAAGATTAAATGGGTGAAATAATATCCACTAGAATCTATAACAAATGCCTAAACATACAATAAACATAAAGAGACACGTATAATTGGGCATAAAGATATTTAATAATAATATAATGATCATTGTAAGCATGTATACATCTATAAACATGTCATCTACAGTGCTTTACAATATTACTCTATGCATGAGACATAACATTAATCCATACAGATAATCTCAAAGCTCAAACAAACATTCATGGTCCAAAAAATATGTAGCAATATGCAGTTTTGTTGACACTTCAAATTTCAAATATGATTTGTCATTATAAGCAATAACTTTGAGAAGAAAAATACCTGGTGGCACTATTTGACTAATGTTAATCCTCTAGCTGTTGATGTTGATATTGAAACTTAGATTGAAAAAGCTATGAAGTTGGCGTTGATATAAGTCACACAAAAATTTTCTGTAAAACAAGACATAATTCTACATTACTCCTAAAAGGCATATAATTTTGTGGGTCACTTTGTCACAAAATCCAACAAAATGTATACAGTAATGCCAATCAGATTAATATAAACAGATCACCAACTCCTTAATTTGAACGTTAAACAATATGATGAATTGATCCGACACATAGCATGTCCCGAAAAAGAAGGAAAAAGGCAAAAAATCATATCAGAATAACATGTCCATGCTCTTTACCAATCAGATATATATCTTGCTCCGCAGACAAATTTTATATTGATTAGACTAGGAATTCAGAAAAATTTCTTGTGGGTGTATTTGGAATATATAGCCATCAATCTATTCTTAGTTTCAAAGATTTCAATATCCTCAAGAATGATCATAAGAAAAATCAACTATAGTTATGTATTTGCTAAATTTTTTTCTAATTTAAGTGATAGAGTATAACTTGGAAAGATATAATATTGCCTACTTCAAAAGGAAAGTGCCATCATAAATCATAGTGAAAACAAATTGAAATATTGAGTCTAACCATATTATAGAATGCAAATAAATTTGTTATTCAAGCTAGTGATTTTATCTTTTTAAGGAAAAATTGAAAGTAATTATATAAGAATCAATTGTACATTTCTTTTCAAGTTATACTTTCTTTACAACTAAATGATCATGGTTTAGCAAACAGTTTTTGTAAAATTTAATAGCTTTACATGAATTGCAAAGTGCAAAGTGGAGGAGAATGTGGAGTTGAAACGGTGAGCCAACTATTTTGTGAAGATAGGTAAACAAGTCTATAAAGAAAAAAAATTAAATTATTATAGTCAAATAGTAAATATAAACCGAGAGCAAAGAAGAATTGAGTGAGATAGAACAGATAGACATAGCAGTATACTGACCAGCCAAATTGTATCATTTCAAACCAAACTAGAAGAAAATGTATATGGAATCTGTATCATAGCTAACTTCTAACCAATAAAACTCATGCTTATTAAACAGGCATGTGTATCATAACATTAATCTTTGTTATATGGCTCATGAGAGCAAATTTTCTTTGCTATCTTATACATTTCCATATGCATTGAAAAAGCAATCTCCTACCAAATTTCCACTTATGGTAGTATATCCATTAAACAAGCAGGAATTCACAAAAATGTTCAAAGATAAAATATTCATTTTCCACAAATCAATGTCAAAGGTTTAGATGATGATAAGTGGTCAAGCATTAAGTTTAACTAAAAAAAAAAAAAAAAAAATTCTTTCAAAGCCAGAATAGGTTCAAGCTTCCTTACCCATTCTAAAATCTGCTTAAACTAGTGATGCATGCACAAAACAGCTGCAAACTTTGATGCATTGAACACTGTCCAAGTATAGCTAACTCCAAAATGCACAATCACCAAACTGTAAAGTCATATTCCTAGCATTTATAAGAGGCCTTCATTAATAAGCATTCCCTTTTAGACACAAGAACCACAAAGCCATTGAAAAGATAACCCTTTTAAGACATAGATGATGTACGAGTACAAGATTCTCTCCTTTTTACTGAAAGATAAATGCCCATCTCAATGAAATAAATGTTGTTAACATGAATTCTCCGAAGAAATCAAGAAGGAAAAAAAATAACAAAACTTTCAAATAGTCTCATCAACACTCATTATCATATGAACAGATGCACTATCAGTTGAATATACCTTTTTCTTGCTACCCAAATAAAAATTCAGATTTAAGCAAATAAATACTAAAATAAATTATTCAAACACTCTAATTATAGCTTATGCTATTTGTGGCTGCCATAACCATTCAAAAGGAGGATTCAAATTCAGATTTAGGCAAATAAATACTAAAATAAATTATTCAAACATTGTAATAGCTTATGCTGTTTAAATCATAGATAGAGTAATATTTGTAAATTGTTCAACTCTTATTATTTGGTGACAAATACTAATAATATTTTAGTTAAACATGGTCATATGGTGGCACCATGTCGGCAATGTTTCAGACGACAAATGCCTTCCCTAGTTGGAAATTTAGGACATGTGAATGACCACATGACATGACATAACAGACCATGAACCTAATTATGATGTTCTAAAACTAGTTCATCACCCTTAATCTCTTACATTTTCTTGGTCAAAGAGAAAACTGTAAAGTTGTTCGCTATTGTTATGCACAATGAAGTATGCACATATGGAGAATCAACATGGTGCACAAATCTCATCATTTCGTTGGCATTGCAAAGCATCAGGTTTATGTCAATGATATGCAATTTGATATGCATATACATATTCTTTGCTTTTGACACTAAGGCACAAGACAACATTATTTGTATATATATTAGGCATTTTATAGTTTCTAGAAGCTTTGCATTCTGTAGAGGAATGAGGAAAAATAAAAATTTTAACTAGAATCTAGCTGGTCAATATTATTGCATCCGTTGTTAAGTAGGTGTTGTAGGGTTGAAGGCATTAATTGCATGATTTGCATTGTACATGCCAATTGATTTTTTCCAATATTGGTCATGAAAACTATATCACAACTATTAGCAAAACAACAACTTATAACTTCCATAAATATCAGAGATGTTGATAAGGTTCAGGTTATTTTGACTTACCTTAATCCTGGCACAATAAGAGACAACAAATTATAATTACCGACATGGGAATTGGCTTAGTCTTTGTTATGTGGTTGGCAAAATTGGAATATTTAAGATAAAAATAAATCACTAAAAACAGTTTTATAATTATCATTATCATAATAAACAAATAGCTAGGAACCAACTCTAGAGGAGAATTAGGCTCAAAGAGGCAAACTTCTATGGAAAATGCAATATCGATTGAGCTAAATATATAAAGAGAGCTTGATATCCATATCACCCTTAACTTACACACCTTTTTCTTTAATTCCTCCTAACTTGATTCCCATATATATCAGTTGAGCTAATTAATAATTGAAATATTAATTCCCAAAACTTATAGTAATTACATGAATCATTAGAAGACAGATGTTATTCGATGAACTGAAATCAACTCCAAATAGTAATTACATGAATTATATTCCACTGACCTAAGTCATTTTGTACGGAAGAAACCTTATAGTCATACCTTTATTTAATTTCCTAAATCAAGGTTATAAGTAGCTTGAGTTGAAGAAAACGCAGAAATGATGGTTAAAAAAAAAACCTGAATTGACCAAAATGTAATTAAAGACAAACAATTAAATAAGAATGTCAGACTTTTAATTTCTTTAAGAATCAATTAATAAGAATATCTAATATTCCATGGCTCTAGTCTTGTAGACTGTTAGCTGAAACTTCAAGTAAACAATTTTAATGCTTCATTTATCCAAGTAACAATGTTACTTTATAATACACACACACACACACACACACCCCCACATATATATATATGTGTGTGTGTGTGTATATATATACATATTTATGTATATATATACATATATATATATATATATAAAAAGAGAGAGAGAGAGAGAGAGAGAGAGAAAGTAATGCTAAACATTATATCTACGAAGAAGTACCACTAAACAAAAACAAAAATATTATCTAGAATTGATGCTCTATAAAGGTAACTTTATAGATTTCTCTATCACACATAGCAGAATAGAATAATTAATATTATGAGATCATCACTTCTTATCATATGTATTTGTCCCATTTTGATGGGTTTGTTCCTCTCCCAAGTTAAAAATTTTTTTAAAAAAAAAAAAAGACTTTGTCTAGCTTTCAAAGTTAAATACAAAAGACATATTTGTGAACAAAAGTACTTCGGAGAGAAGCATTTGAGCACTGACTTATGTCCCATATGTATTTAAAGATATATCAAACAATATCAGAAGCACTAGCTAGTTGCTTAGTTGTCAAACAATAATATGTATAGGTCATATAATATATATTTTTATTTTATTTTCTCAAAAGTCAATCTCTATCTAAATCATAGTCTCCTGCAGAAGAAGTGATATTAACCACCTATGAAAATGAGTTTTCATGGCCTTACTATTTTTGCTAACATCAAATTCAAAAAAAAAGTGAAAATTACTCTTAATACAAAGTGACATCTTCATTCCATATATTATAAAGATATGAACTTATACAAAAAAAAGGGAAAAATTCGCCAGCCAATATTGTTAGACTTGCATTAATAAAGTAAAACAAAAAAATTAATTAATAAAGCAAAAGGTCCATTATGTAGAGACAAATGTTTATAGAACGAGTGTGACAGACATTTAATGCCAATTGTCTATTAATTTCCTCCCTTGGATTCTGGATTTTCATGTGCCTAGGTTTCCTCATCACATATAGTTTATGCCTATGGATGGATTTATACTTTATAGTTAATTGGCTACTTGTGAAACAATAGCTGGTTTGGACATACACACATGCAAATTTCTAAAACTAGGCAATAATATAATCAAAGACGATAAAGTAAATAAAAATAAGAGAAACACTAACCTGGACATGGAGAACTACAACAGCTTAAGGTACTCAATAGCCTCATCAAGCATGGATGCCTTGTTCATCTGGCATAAACATAAAACCAAATCAATCAACATGTAATCAAATTCGTTATTTCCATGAAATAAAAGCATCCAGCCATGAAAGAGAACTCATAAATTCCAGTTTGGAATCAAGTTTTGCAATGCTTTCATTTTCTCATTAATCCGACTCCTCCTCTATATAGGAAAAACTCAAACCCATTAGATAACTCAAAAAAATTAAAAAGTTACTATAAAGACTACCCCATTACAAAATAAAAACACATAAGCTACAACTTTTTAAACAAATGTGAACCTTTACAGCTCTGGTTCTCCTTGAACTATGAGGAGTAGGTGGCTTTATTGCACCATTATCGAGGCTTTATTGCACCATTATCGACGAAAATTTCAACAACCTCCTGCGATGAAGTTGTCAATGAATTGAAGTTTTACACAACTTAAACTATCAAAAAAAAAAAAATCTTTGTCACTTGACCACATTTTCTAATCAATAAAATGGAAACTACGTCTAAAAAGGAATGCAATTTTGGAAATTTAACTACTCATTTCCTACAGTTTCATAGCAAACAAATAGTGTGAAAACACCAAAGCTAGAAACCATAATAACAACAACAACTCAAACAATACAAAGACACTCTCTTTTGCTTTTGACTCATTACGTAATAATAAAACAAAAAAATCACGCCTTCCTCTATTTGATTATTTGCATAAAAATAAATAAATTTGCACCATCATATAATTAATTTATTCATTTACAAACAAATTAAAAGTGAATTTTTAATACAAGTCTATTGCTTGGCTGTTCATGGGCCCAAAGAAACTATGCTTATAGATTACACCAAAACACAATTAGAACACACAAAATAGTATAAACATAAAAATTTAAAAAAAAAAAACCACCTCACATAAGATAGACAACCAAATAACCCAAAAACCCCCTGAAAAATTTTAATAAAAGTAAAAATAAATGCATACATATACATAGAACAAGCATTGCCGATATAAATTTGAAATCTTGCTACATACCCATTTGAGATCATGTGAAACCCACATGAGAAAGGCAATCAAGGAAACGAACACTAATTTTAAAGAACTGTTAAACAGTGAACAGAAATCAATTTATGTTAATCCCAAATAACTGCTAATCGAAGCATACAAAGCACCCAAAAACATGACCCAAAGAGAAATATGAACAAAAAACTCCCAGCCCCCATCCAAAGCATTCAAAAACAAAGAAACCCAAAACAAAAAACACCCAACCCCTATTCAAAGCATGAACCCGTTCAAAGAACCAACCCCTACTCTCATGCTCACAAAAACATTCACCTCTCCACCAAAAAAATACCATCGAAAACAAAAAAAGAGACGAGAAATCAAAGAGATTAGCCGGTGAACTTGAGAAATCAAACAAGAAATCAAAGAGAAGAGTGATAAAGAGAGACACGAGGAGAGGAATTTTAACAAAGTTACATGAACTTTAGAGAGAAAGTTATGGAGCGAAACTGAGGCAGTGAATAAAGAAATCAGTGACCTGCTGCAACCAAGGGACTAAAAGAGTAAAGAAATCAAGTGAGGAAGGAAGTGACTGAGTGAATCAGTGAGATCAATGAAGTGAGGGAACGCCTAGTGAAAGAGATAAAGAGAGAGCTAGGGCAAAACCAAAATAGAAAGAGGGAAACATGAATTAGAAAGAGGGAAAAAGACGTGATATTTGTTAGTATTTAGGGATAATGGCAAATTTGTAATTTAGATAAAATAAAATAGTGTCAAATATTTATAAAATGCGGGTTGACTTTAAAATGGTTGTCATATTTTACGGTTTTAAAATGAACCATCAAATACTTAAAACATTAGGCGTCAAATATTTGAAAAATTCCCGTGGTGGTTGAAGAACAATAAAAAACTCAAATCTAACATTTGATGGGTCGAAATTGAGATACAATAAAACTAAATTGTAGTTGTTATTCAGCCCAACCCATGTTCATAATTTTAACAATATCTCATAAAAGACTTATCTAAATTGCATAACCTAGTGGCCATGGAAAGATGAGACAAAAAGCTATAACTTTTCTATTTTTCATAAAGTCTAATTCCATCGTTTTGGTAAACAAAAATGTGCTGCAAGTTGATTGAAGGTTTGGTGACCGAAAATGTGGAAGATTGGTTCATACTAGAATAGTTCCATTTAATCACTTAAGGACAACTTTATGTTACATTTTCATGATTAATGGTGGAGCAATATCATGGAAAAGTGTTAAAAAAACATTGATTGCTTCATCCACAATAGAGGCAAAGTCCACTGCTTGTTAGGAGGCCACTTCACATGCAATTTGGTTTCGGAATTTCATCTCAGGACTCTAGATTATGGAATCTATTTCCAAACCTTCGGTTATTTTTTGTGACAACTCTGCTACAGTAATGTATTCAAGAAACAGCAAGAGTTAAAGAGAATCTAAAGATATATATATTAAATATCTTGTTGTTAAATAGAGGATTCATAACTAGTCAGCCTATATGGAGTACATTGGTACATGGCATATTATTGCTAATCACATGACTAAAGGTTTGCTGCCTATTGTCACGAGCTTAGAGTTTAGCGCAGCTGCTCATGCGGCACTTAGACAACTTGAACCCGAGAGTTGCTAAGTAAGCCTTGTAGTGTGCTTCTCGCTCAAGGAGAAGTTAGGACCGTTGAGCCAAAAGAGTTTAGAGGCTAGAAGAAGAGATGGCACTTAGAGGCAAGTATTGCTAATGCAAATGAGCTTTGTATTACACAAGAGAACTCTTACAATGCTTTGTATCGTAATTGTTTGGATTAGCTTGGATGATTACAAATGAGCCTTGGAGGGGTATTTATACTAATCCACCTCCCAAATGAATGGCTAGGATTTATTACATCCAATGGCCACAAATGAGTCCTACCTAATTTAGGTGTGGTAGGTGAACTACCATTGACATTGTATATTTACATGTGCTAGTTGTACATATTTGACTTGCTTAGAGTTTCTAGAAAATGGGCTTGGATTGCATGTCTTCTAGAAATCGGGCCAAGCCTTTATGCACATTTTGGGCCACTCTAGCAAGCAAATTGGGCGGGCTGTAACATCCTCCCCCACCTATTTCTGCGACGTCCTCGGCGCGCTCTCGTCCTTGTAGCGTTGGATGTGCTCGCCAAATTGCCACAAGAGATCTTCGCGTTCCCAACTCGCCTCGCTGTCTGGAAGGTTTTTCCACTTCACCAAGTATTCGGTGTATGGTGGAACTCCTCTCCTTCGAATCACTCGATCCGCAAGGATGTACTCCACGTCCTTGTCGAACGAGGTGACGACGGCTGTGGGTGCTCGTTTGGACTCGCTTCGACTTGGATCCTCCCTGTCCTCATGGTATGGCTTGAGGAAGCTTACATGGAAGACCGGATGGATCTTGAGGTTAGGGGGCAGCCGTACCTTATAAGAGACTTCACCCACTCGTTTGATAATTGGGAAAGGACCCTCGTATTTTCGAACCAACCCCTTGTGCACTTTGCGAAGTGATTTAAATTGTTGGGGTAGGAGCTTGACGAGTACCAAATCCCCCTCTTGGAATGTGAGGTGTCGTCTCTTTGTATCCGCCCATTTCTTCATCTTTTTGGCGGCCTTGTCCAAGCATGCACGTGTAATGTCGGCTTGTTCGTGCCACTCTTTTGCAAGCTTGTAGGCCGCGGGGCTCTTTCCTCCATATGTCGAGGCTATGGCATGTGGAGTCATTGGTTGTTGTCCCGTCACAATCTCGAAGGGACTCTTGCCCGTTGCCTCGCTCCTTTGGAGGTTATAAGAGAATTGGGCAACATCAAGCAACTTTGCCCAATCATGTTGGTGAGCGCTCACATAATGCCTTAAGTACAACTCAAGCAAGGCATTGATGCGCTCGGTTTGCCCATCAGTTTGGGGATGGAAAGCTTGTTGAGAAGTTCAAATCCGTCCCCAATAATTTGAAGAGTTCTCCCCAAAATCGACCGGTGAAGCGAGGGTCACGATCACTTACAATGTTTTGTGGAACTCCCCAAAGCTTCACTACATGTTTGAGGAATGCTCGAGCGGCTTCGTCCGCTGTGCAATCCGTAGAAACGGGTATGAAGGTGGCGTATTTGCTAAAGCGATCGACTACCACCATGATGCTCCCGTACCCTTCGGATTTTGGCAAGGCCACGATGAAGTCCATCGACACACTTTGCCATGGCCTTTCCGCAATTGGTAGGGGTTCTAGCAAACCCGCTGGACGTTGGTGCTCAACCTTGTCTTGTTGGCACACAAGGCAAGTTCTCACATAGCCTTCCACGTCTTCCCGCATTTGAGGCCAATAATAAGAATCTTGCACGAGCGCAAGGGTTCGTGCCATACCTGGGTGACCAGCCCACTTAGAGTCGTGGCACTCCTTGATGATTTCCTTCCGCAAGTTCCCATGTCTTGGCACAAACAAGCGATTCCCGGTTGTGAGGAGTAGGCCTTCATCAAGCCAAAAGCGTCGTGTCTTCCCCTCACTTGCCAACTTCAAGAGATTTTTGGCTAAGGGATCGTGCTCTAAGCCTTGTTTGATGCTGTCAATGAGCACACTTTGTGGACGACTTGCACTTAGGGTGGCAAGTTCCACCTTGCGACTTAGGGCATCGGCCACAACGTTTGCCTTGCCCACTTTATACTCGAGCCTATAGTCGAACTCGGCCAAGAAATCTTGCCATCTTGCTTGCTTGGGGCTGAGCTTCTTTTGAGTTTGGAAATAGCTTGTTGCCACATTGTCGGTTTTGATGACAAAGTGGGAACCAAGCAAGTAGTGTCGCCAAACCCGTAGGCAATGGATGATGGCGGTCATCTCCTTTTCTTGGACCGTATATCTCCGCTCCGTATCATTGAGCTTGCGGCTCTCATATGCAATAGGGTGCCCTTCTTGCATGAGAACTCCCCCTATGGCAAAGTCGGATGCATCCGTGTGCAATTCAAAAGGCTTGGTGTGGTCGGGTAGCACCAACACCGGTTCTTCACATATGGCCTTCTTTAGTTCTTCGAAGGCATGTTGGCACTTTTCGGACCAGTGCCATGAGCGGTTCTTCTTGAGAAGATCCGTGAGAGGGGCGGCCTTGGCTGAGTAGCCCATGATAAACCGCCGATAATAATTAACCAATCCAAGGAAAGATCTAAGTTCGGGTACCTTGGTTGGAGGCTCCCATTCTTGAATGGCCTTCACCTTCGCTTGATCCATCATAAGCTTCCCATCCCGAATTCGATGGCCAAGAAATTCTACCTCTTGTTGTGCAAAACAGCATTTTTCTTTCTTGACATAAAGCTTGTTGTCGCGGAGGACTTGGAAGACTTGTTGGAGGTGTCGCACATGCTCTTCAAGAGTTGTGCTATAGACGACAATGTCATCCAAGTAGACTACCACGAACCGATCGAGATAGGGATGAAAGAGCTTGTTCATGAGGGTACAAAAGGTGGCGGGTGCATTGGTGAGACCGAATGACATAACAAGAAATTCATAAGCACCGTACCTTGTTACACACGCGGTCTTTGGTTCGTCACCCTTTGCAATGCGCACTTTGATAGTACCCCGATCTCAAATCAAGCTTGGTGAAGTATCGAGCCTTCCCAAGTTGGTCGAACAATTCCGCAATCAAAGGTATTGGGTACTTGTTTTTGATTGTTACCTTGTTGAGTGCCCGATAGTCGATGCACATGCGGAGAGATCCATCCTTCTTCTTTTGGAAGAGGACGGGTGCACTATATGGAGCTTTGGAGGGCTGGATGTAACCCGCATCAAGTAAATCTTGGAGTTGCTTCTTCAACTCCGCAAGTTCGGGTGGCGCCATGCGGTAAGGCGCCATGGCTGGAGGTTTTGCACCGGGCTCCAACTCGATCTCATGATCCACTTTCCGTCGTGGAGGCAACTTCTTTGGAAGTTCTTGGGGCATGACATCCTTGTATCTCTCAAGGATGGCTTGGATTTGCCTTGGCGTTGGGTCCTTGGTAATGGCAACGTCCTCTCCATCGTTTAGTTCTCGAACGGTGGCAAGGAAACTTGGATCCTTCTTCATTCCCCGTTTGAATTGTAGTGCGGAGAGCATTTTGCCTTCAACTTTTGTTGCACGCTCCGCCATCACCATGCATGAATGACTCCCGTCGAGTATGTTGAGGGAGTTGGAAGATGGTATGGGGAAAGCATGGACTTGGTCGAAGAATTCCATGCCAAGCACTACTTGAAAATCATCCATGGGAACAATGGAGAAATCAAGCTTACCGTTCCATGTGCCAAGTTGTACCGTTGTTGCCTTGGACACTCCCAAGATTGCCTTGGCGGGTGAGTTTACCGCCTTGATGGTGCCACCTCCATTGGTGTATTTGAGGCCTAGCCGTTTGGCCTCGTCCTCCGAAATGAAGTTGTGCGTGGCTCCCGTGTCAAGCATCGCACGCACGTCTTTGCCATTGATTGTGGCGCTCACATACATAAGACCCTTTTGCATAGATGTGGGTCTTTTGAGTGCGCCAATTGTGCGGAGAGAACCCATCCCCGCTTGTGGCTCTTCATTGTTTACGCCCTCATGTTGAGCGGCAAGGGCGTTGAGGGTCTTCCTCTTTGGGCAATCCCGAACCCAATGAGGACCATCACATATAAAGCAAGGACTTTTAGGTTTAGGGGCTTCGAACTTACCTTTGTTAGGCGTATCTCGTTTGTCCCCTCCGAAAGCCTTGCGCGCACCACCATCCCTTCGGTCGTGTCCTTTCTTGGCGTTCCGCTCTCCCCCACCTTTGCCATGGTTGGGCTTTCTTTCCTTTGATTGGGATGTGTAGTCAACAAGGGATTCGGCCACGGCTATGGCGTCATCAAGGTTTTGCACGCCACGCCTCTCAAGCTCAACCCTTGCCCAATCTTTTAAGCCATCAAGGAAGTAGAAGAGAGAGTCTTTTTCGGACATACCTTCAATTTCAAGGATGATTGTGGTAAAGTCTTTGATGTACTCGCGAATGGTGCCACTTTGCTTCAAACGCGGAGGCGACCCCTTGCCTCCTTTTCCGCATTGCTTGGAGAGAAATGCTTCCGTAGCTCTCTCTTAAAGTCCTCCCATGTGCGAAGGACGACGATGCCTTTGCCCGCGTCGCCATGCTTACGACGCCACCACAATTGGGCTGCATCACGAAGGAAAGTAGGCGCAATGCCTATTCTTGAAGCATCATCATAGACACCTTTCGCCTCGAAATATTGCTCCAAGCCGAATAGGAAGTTTTCGACTTCCGTAGCGTTGCGAGTGCCATGGTATGTGGCGGGAGTAGGCACTTGCATGTTGGTTAGTCCGCTTGGACTTGAGTAGGAAGGGCTAGCACGTTCGCAACGATGCTTCTCCCATTCCGTGCGTGATTCTTCAACTTCCGCACGGATTGCCCGCAACTGATGCTCCACAAAGCTTCGTAAGCTAGCAAGCTCTCGTGTGAGGTTTTCACTAAACTCGAGTATTGTGGACTTTGTTGCTTGGGTGATCTCTCCATAATCCGTCTCTAGGCCTTCGAGACGATTGGAGAGGCCCTCGATAGTATTGTCCATACTCGAAAGAGATTGCTCTATGCTAGCAACACGAGGCTCTAAGGATTCCGAGGAGAGAGCTTTGGACTTACCTCGTTTTCCTTGTGGGCGTGGTTGAGGTTGAGGTTGTTCCTCACGTCCGCGGACTTGCTCCTCCACATTCATCTCCATGTCGGATGCCATTTGCTCTTGTGCTCGAACCGTGCCCTGATACCAACTGTCACGAGCTTAGAGTTTAGCGCAGCTGCTCGTGCGACACTTAGACAACTTGAACCCGAAAGTTGCTAAGTAAGCCTTATAGTGTGCTTCTCGCTCAAGGAGAAGTTAGGACCGTTGAGCCAAAAGAGTTTAGAGGCTAGAAGAAGATATAGCACTTAGAGGCAAGTATTGCTAATGCAAATGAGCTTTGTATTAAACAAGAGAACTCTTACAATGCTTTGTATCGTAATTGCTTGGATTAGCTTGGATGATTACAAATGAGCCTTGGAGGGGTATTTATACTAATCCACCTCCCAAATGAATGGCTAGGATTTATTACATCCAATGGCCACAAATGAGTCCTACCTAATTTAGGTGTGGTAGGTGAACTACCATTGACATTGTATATTTACATGTGCTAGTTGTACATATTTGACTTGCTTAGAGTTTCTAGAAAATGGGCTTGGATTGCATGTCTTCTAGAAATCGGGCCAAGCCTTTATGCACATTTTGGGCCACTCTAGCAAGCAAATTGGGCGGGGCTGTAACACTATGCTGTACAACGAGCATGTTGCGCAAATGGGATTTGTTGACAATTTTGATTCACTAAGCTAGTGGGAGATTGTGCTTGACTCAATTTTGACATTAATTTGTGATCACTATTATTTTTGTCATCCTCATTTGAATTTTTTTTTCCCATATTTGTGCACGTGTGTATGGAAATATAAGTACAATTTTTTGTCCTTTTGAAACATGTGGACCAAAGCATGGAGTTTTGCTATGGTACAGTAGCTGTAACTGTTCATTTGTGTAAAAATCGTAAATACGTTGTAAAAGTCGTAAACGAATGAATAAAAGTTGTATGTAAAAAAATGTAAAAAAGTCGTAAATAAAAAACATGTAAAAGTCGTAAATACAATTTTTTTCAATTGGATTACGATTTTTATACATATGTTTACATTTTTTATTTTGCTATAGTAAAGTTGTTGTACGTTACAGCAATAGTACTGTAGCAAAACTCCAAAGCATGGCATAAAATTTGGCCAAATTTACGATGCATGTAGTGCAAATATGATTATGGATTTAAGTTTGCTTATTAGTAAAACATGAAGGTACTCCGTTACATTTTTACTCTTAGTTTGGATGGTTATACTCTTATAAAGATGTTATTAATTATTATTAAATCAAGTAGATAATTATTTAAATATCTAATTAAATAGATAAAAACATCCAAATTAATTAGAGCCATAATTATCTTACAGTTATCACATTATCAAATAATTGCTAAAGAGTAGGGGATGATGAGAGCACTATCTTATTTTATAACTATCAATTAAAATAAGATAGTTATAAAATAAGATAGTGTTCTCATCATCTGAGTGTGTGTGTGTGTGTGTGTGTATAGAGAGAGAGAGAGAGTACATTAAACATGAGAGAGGGTTGAAGATTAATCCATGTGATTTTAAGATGGTAAGTGGGTGTATTCATAAACTGCGTACAACATATGCCTCCTTTACATTTTTAAGTTTTTATTTATTTGATCATAAGCCATTGTCACACGATTCTAAGCCATTTGAACCCTTTTTTCATCATTTACTAAATTTCAAGATGATTTATTCAATAAAACCTTTTTACTTAGTATTGATTGCAAATCTGCAAAAGAAGTTTTACAAAAAGATGTTAAAAATTTAGTTTCTAAACAAATTTTTGTAAGATGGCAAGCAATCTTATCTGTATTTGATTTTGAAATCGAATTTATCAAAGGAGAAGATAATTCTCTTCCAGATTTTTTAACAAGAGAATTTTTACAGGACAAAATCAAAGAGTGAAACACTCGGTGAGAATATTCAAAATGTCAGACAAAAAGATTATGAAGGCCAGTGATTATATCCTGGCTAAAACAACTCAATCCATTCAAGTTGCAGGTGTGGGCCAAGTCCCCATTGCAAATACTTATTCAGCTTTAGTTGAATATCCTCCATTATCATATTCTCAAGCAATAACTGGGTCATCTACCCAGCCCACTACTCAATTAGTTGCTGGGTCATCTACTCAGATAGGGTCATCTACTCAAAAATCCAACTATGTTACAAAGAGTCAAAAACAACATCTTCAAGTTACCCAATATACTAAGTCAGTTCCATTAACTGAACTAAAAGCCCTTACTCAAAGACTATTCCTTCCAGATTGTCAATATATTGCTGATAATCCTTCAAAAAATCGTCAATTTTATGAGTTAATTTTAGTTGATACTGATAGTTTAGAACTAGTCCATCATAAAGACCCTAGAAATCCTGACCAAATATCATATTCAACCTGTAAAATTAAAAAAGTAAAAACTCCTAGAGAATTCGGTAATACTTGACTCCGGTAATTTTTGCTTAAGAATACCCCCATATCCTAATTCAGAAGCATCTGTTTCTACAATCATAAAAGCATCAGGGTGAGGTATACCTATGCATGGAAGTGTTTTGACTTTTTCTTTTAAAATTTTAATTATTTTAGTATGTTCTTCCGTCCAAGGTAAAGGATTTTTTGTAAGTCTTTGATATAAAGGTTTGCATAATTTTCTTAGATTTGGAAAGAAATCTGAAATATAATTTAAAGATCCTAAGAATCTTTGTAATTTATTTTTATCTTTAATTTCATCAGGAAATTTATCAGCAAATTCTATTGCTCTTTGAATAGGTTTTATTGTTCCTTGATATATATCGTATCCTAAGAATTTTATTTTAGTTTGAAATAATTTCATTTTGGAGGCAGATATTACTAAACCATTTTTCTTGATTATATAGAATAATGTCCTTAAATGTTCAAAATGTTGTTCTATAGCTTTGGAAAAAACTAATATATCATCTATATAAATAATAATGAATGTTGTATAAGGGTTGAATATATCATTCATTATATGTTGAAATTCTGATGGAGCATTTTTTAACCCAAATGGCATTACATTCCATTCATAATGACCAAATGGCACTGTAAAAGCTGTTTTATATCTATCTTGTTCAGCAATTTGAACTTGCCAAAATCCACTTTTCATATCAAATTTTGAAAATAATATTGCATCATAAAGTCTTTTAATTAAATCTCTTTTATTAGGGATGGGATACCTAATCCATTGTAATACTTTGTTTAAGGGTTTATAATTGATTACTAATCTTGAAACTCCTCTTTCTAATTCAGCTTTTTTATTAACATAAAATGCAGCACAATCCAAGGGGATTTTGATTCTTTTATTAATTTTTTGTTGGAATAAGACCTTCTCTAATACAATTTTGATCAGCTCCTGAATATACCATTACCAGGGCAATTGCTTCTATTTGTAAAAAATTATCTATATGTAATAATATTCCTATATACCATTTTTGATAATTAATTTTGTCTACTATTTGTACATAATCTTCTTCTATTCGTGAACTAGAAGCTTGATCATTTTTATTTTGAGATTCAAGTATAGTTAATCTTGTTTGTGTTTGTAGTTGTTCTAGTTGTTGACTTTGAATTTCTTTTTTAATTTCTTTTATCTGTTCTTTTAAATTTGTAATTTCTTGTTGTAATTCTCCGGTAGTAACTTATTTGAATAAGGTTTGTGATGGGTATTTATCCCATATTTTATTTAAACTAAATGTATCTGGAGTTTTAATTTTATTTTCTTGTTCTAATATGTCTTTTAATCTTATTAAATATTCTCTTTTTATACTAGGATCTTCAATTTTATCAATAATATCTAGTAAAAATTGTTTATCATTGTTTTTAGTAATTACATTAATTTGTTTACAATTACATATTCCTTCTGTACAGCTTAAAGATTCATTACTTTCTGAAGAAGTTTCACTATCTTGAATATCTAAAATATCTTCTTCACTATTACTACTATTAGATTCTTGACTAGATTGATCACTAAATAATAATTTATTAATTTTATTTTTTAATTCATCTTGATCATTTAGAAGTTTATTAATTTTATTTTTCTTTTTACATTGTTTTGCTGTATGTCCAGGTTGTTTACAATTCCAACATACTAATTTTTCTTTGAATAATTCTTTTTAGGTTTATATTTTTTATTTTTCTTGTAGTATTGATTATCATATTGATTTTTATAAATTTTCTTTGATTTTTTTCTTATATTTCTTTGAATATGATGGTGGTTTAAGATTCTCATAACCATATTATTCACAAAATGATCCCATAGTTTTCCCAAAACTTTCTATTTTTCTTTTCTCTTTTTGTTCTTGACATATTGCTAATCCTTCTTTTTTAATAAAAGCAAATAATTGACCATAAGTTATACTATCCCAAGGAATAGCACTTCCTCCTGTTATTTCTGTTAATTTATTGACTATTTTTTCAGAAAAGAATTTTGGTAATCCTGCAATAAATCTTTCTTTCCAGAAAGACTGATTGCAATCATTTCTTTTAAATATATTTGTTAAAAATACATCTTTATACCATCTAAAATCTCCTAATGTTGGACATCTAAGATTTGTTAAAATTATTTTTGAACTAGCTAACTCTTCTTTAGGATTTCCTATAAAATGCATTGAAATTGTATATATTAACACTTCTACAGCATTTTGAGTTTCTTGCATAGTGACAAATCCATCTTCATCTTCTACTTGAGTTTTCTCTACATGATTTAATATAATTTGTTGATTATTAAATCCTACACAATTATCCCACCAATATTTTAATGATCCTGTAAAACCTGCTACTAATAATTTTGCAGCTTCATGATCAGTTGTTTTATAAGCTTTATAAGCAGCAGAGGCCATACCCATTTCTTGTAAAGTATTCATTATTTCATATTCTGATTTACCATCTATATTCCATTCATAAATTGAATCTCCTGAATATCTATTGGCAATAAATTGTTTTCTTTCTTCATACATTAAATCTGGTGGAGTAGGTCTTGGATAATATGTTCTTGTAGGAGCTTGTTTCCATTTATTCCTTTTAGTTATTTTATTTACTTCATCTATATCTTCAGTTGTCGTAATTGATTGATTACCACCTTGTTGATTTTGGTCTATAATATTTATGTTATTTGAGGTACTTGGTAATATTTTAAGTTTTTGATTAATTTGATCAATTAAATCTACTTTAGGAAGTTTTACTGGTGGATTATTTGACTGAACTGTTTTAAATAATGGAGGAGATATATCTTGAGGAAATGTAATTGGCTGTTTTAATTTAATATTATCTATTTGATCTTCTATTCTCGTAACTTGTTTAGACACAGTATGTAATAATTGATTATGAAAATTATTTTGCTCATAAACTTTTTTAATGTCTCCTAAAGTTGCTGTCTCATTATCTGGCTTATGAGATCCTTTTTTAAATGGAGTAGCTAAAATTTCTGTTTCATTTGTTTTAATTTTTATCTGTTCTAAAGGTGGATGTATTGATTGAATTATACCATGTTAAGTGGTTTCCCATTTTTTAAATTCATTTGTTTGAACATTGATTTGTTGATTTTCATTAGGTAATTTAATATTATTTTTTGATGCATATATATTGAACCATATAAAGAAAGGAATATTAACTTTTAATGTTTTCATTTCATTATACCATTCTTCTCTAATTTCTTCAATTTTTTGTTTTGTAAAAGTACTAAAATACCATTTTCTTTTAAAATTATTTTCTTCTTGTAGAAATTCATTTCTTAAATATTCTTTATTTATTTCAAAATCTTCTTGTTGAATAGCATTTATAGTTTGAAAATCTGATTGTGTAGGTGACATTAGTGGAGATTGATTAACTGGTTCTGCAACAGGTGTTGAATAATTTACTGAGAAATTAGAATTATTGTTTATTTCACTTGCTTGTGTACTTCTAATATTAGAATTCAACTTAAAGAATATTATAAACTTTTACAACCTAGTAATTATAGATATCTAACTGTCGAACAAAGAGAATATGTTCATAACCAAATAATAGATTTTGAAGAACGTATTAGATCTTTTGAATTAGATCATTATTTATTATGTAATAAAGGTAGATTTTAGATTTTAGAAAATTTCTACCTTAGATTTCATTTAATAATTATTAGTAACATAGAATTTTAGTAAACAAAATTCTAAGGATTGAGAAGGGTAGCAGTGAGAGCTGTGCATACGTTGGCAAGCCAGGTGTTCCCGGTAGCTGAAGAGTAAAGAGCGTAAAGCCGTTTACGCTCGTTGGTAAGCCTAGGTGTTCCCGTAGCCATCTTGTCCTAAGAAAATTGTGTACTAGAATTTGAAGTTATTAATAATTTGAAAATGGCATCTACAGTTAGAAAATATCTAAATTCTAAATCTAGAAAAAATTCTAAAGTAATTAGTTCAAGAGAAATAATGACAAAAATTACTAATATTAAACAAAGCTTAAACAAAAATACATTACCAAGTATTCCTCCAAATAGTATATATGAAATAGGAACATTTGACTTTAAAACTGTTTATTCAATAAAAGAACACGAAGAAACTTTAACTTTACAAAATGAATTTGAAGAAATAAGATTATTAAGTCAATTAGCAATAGAAGATTATAAACAAAAAGGCTTTAATTATATACATTTTGGACTAATACAAATAGCAATTAAGCCATTATCAAAAATTGGAATTGATTCCCCTGTATTAATGTTATTAAGAGATAAAACACTATTAAAATTTCAAGACTCTCTTTTAGGGGTAGTACAATCAAATTTATGCAATGGTGCTATATATTTTAATTGTGCTCCAAATTTTCAAGTTAGTTTACATGATCCAACAATATTAGATACATTAGTGTTAAATATTCATTTACCAGAATCAATATTTACACAAAACAGACATGGTTATTTATTACTTTATAGAATATATTTTAAACAAACTAGTTCAGAATTTAATCCAAGATGTAGACTACAAGATACCAAAGGAGAAACTACAATATTAACAGTAGAAACAGAAGAAAATACTCCAACATCAACTTATACTCCAAAATTATTAAAATGGAATGAAATTACTATACCAGAAGTATGGATAGTGTTAATCTTATAGCCTTTACGACAATGGTTTTGATGATATAACATACAATTGATGAAGTTTTAATATTCTTGTATTTAATTGTGTAATTTAGCTAAATAACTTATTGAACAAGAAACCAAGATTATATTGGCTGTAGATTTTTTAAGTATCACACCAAAACATTGATAAATATCCCATTTCAAGTCAAAAGCAAACATGGACACAAATAAAAAAGAACTTGAAACTCAGCCTATGCTAAGATTTGTAATTTTATATATTATTCATGTAATCTAGCCTTGGTTTAATTGATTAGAATGACAACGAGCTTAATATGACCTTAAGCTATTATTAAAATTTAGAACGACATTACGATCACTTATAGGCTTCAAGAGATTGTTGACTAACCTTGTTTGAATTAGAGTAGACATTTAGTTTCCATCAAAATAGGTTAGAAAGAAAATCTAAAGTGAAAATTAGTCTTAGTAGGAAGTCGAGGTACATCATGATAAATCCAAATCAACCCAAAGTGATTGAAGCTCTTTGCCACAGTTGGGTTAATTGGGATAAAGCTGAGTCAACCCATATCTAAGAGATTTAGGAAAATTTTGTAATCGCTAATTAACTAAGTAGGTCGACCCAAAATTCGCCGAGTTGACCAAAGTTTGTCTTGCTTTTTTAAAAGCAATCCAACAATCATAAATGACTATGCTTTCCTTGGGCCTTAAAGACATGACTCCAAACACATTTATTCACATTCTTTGAGCACTAATTGATACAAAGCCATTAGAATATTCACCCTTGAGCTCTCTAACTATTTATCTTTCAATTAATTCAAAGCCTTAAAGCATGTATTGTTTTGATATACTCTTTGGGAGAGAAATCACAGTAACCCATTTATTACACGCTTTGAGAGTTAAAATTCCTGTGTGCAAGTGCCCCATAGGTGAGTGATTTAATTAACATTAAAGGAAATCAATTGGTGTGGTGTGGCGCTTCGTAGTTTAAGAATTAAATTAATAATTTTTTTTTTTTAATTGAAGTTGTCCTTGAGCATTAATGAATTGACTTGTATGTACAAAAAAGTTATTTTAGTAAAATAAGAATATGATAGTACTTGTGTTGTGCAGCAGCGATCAATGCCACAAGAATTAGAGTCAGCGTATTACATAAATTACGGAGTTCAAATCTGAGTCAACTGTCTCTGTCTATGTGTGTCCATATATATATATATATATATACACAGAGTATCGTATAAATATTATATAATATCATATTTAATAAAAGATTGTATTTAATTATATTAAATTTTATGTAATAATAAAAATAGTTTAGAATTAATAAAATATTTTTAAAATATAATAATTTTAAATATTATTTATATTAAATTAATTTTTTATTTAAATATTTAATAAATTATATTTATTTATTAAAATAATTCATTTAAATATTCAATAAACTAATAATTTAAATATTTATTTATTTATATATGTTTGCGGTATTTATTATCAAAAACTGGAATAAAAAATAAAGTTGTATAATTTAAGTATTTTAATAATATAATATAATATAATATAATATTTTAAAATATAATAATTTTAAAAACTATTTATATTAAATTAAATTTTTGGATAATTAATTTTTATTTCAATATTGAATAAATTATATTTATTTATTAAAATAATTCATTTAAAAATTCAATAAACTAATAATTTAAATATTTATTTATTTATATATGTTTGCGGTATTTATTGTCAAAAACTGGAACAAAAAATAAAGTTGTATAATTTAAGTCTTTTAATAATATAATATAATATAAAATAATATAATATTATAATACAATAATTTTAAAAACTATTTATATTAAATTAATTTTTTATTTAAATATTGAATAAATTATATTTATTTATTAAAATAATTCATTTAAATATTCAATAAATTAATAATTTAAATATTTATTTATTTATATATGTTTGTGGTATTTATTATCAAAAACTGGAACAAAAAATAAAATTGTATAATTTAAATCTTTTAATAATATAATATTATAAAATATTATAAAATATAATAATTTTAAAATTATTTATATTAAATTAATTTTTTAGATAATTAATTTTTTATTTAAATATTGAATAAATTATATTTATTTATTAAAATAATCCATTTAAATATTCAATAAACTAATAATTTAAATATTTATTTACTTATATATGTTTGCGGTATTTATTGTAAAAAACTGGAACAAAAAATAAAGTTGTATAATTTAAATCTTTTAATAATACAATATAATATTTTAAAATATAATAATTTAAAATTATTATATTAAATTAATTTTTAGATAATTAATTTTTTATTTAAATATTTAATGAATTATATTTATTTATTAAAATAATTCATTTAAATATTCAATAAAATAATAATTTAAATATTTATTTATTTATATATGTTTGGGGTATTTATTGTCAAAAACTGGAACAAAAAATAAAGTTGTATAATTTAAATCTTTTAATAATGCAATATAATATTATATTATATTATATATAGTATATTATATTATGTAATATTATATTACATTATATTATATTATGTAAAACTTATGAATTAAAAATTATATCCAACAATTCCCCATATCCTTATCCTATCCGACCTTAACACATGGTAGGGGGCATCATTATTTTGCCTCCTTTTATGCGGTCCTTATACGGATCTTATGCAACCTTTTACTATGCTATCCACCTTTCGGCCGCACCAAACACAGTATAAAAAAATTTTATGCGAACAATACTTTTTATACTATACTATACGGGCTGCCAAACACGCCCATAAAGCTAGGCAAACTTCTTCAGTGCATACTCCATCTCCTCAAATTAAGGCTTTTAATAAGAGCAACTTTAATCAACAATCCTCCACTACTAGAGCTTCTAACTCGTCAACTCCTAGTTACTCCACATTTAGTGCCTCCAATCCTAATATAAATCCTCGTTTCAACTCGAATAGGGAAAGATCAATGAATGCTTCAAACCAATCCTTTAGTTCCCCAATTGTGTACCACAATTGTCAAGGTAGAGGTCATGTTGCTACTCGTTGTCCTAGTCGTACTATGACCATAGGATATGACCCTAGTGAATCAATACATCAGGATCATGAAGGAGAGGTCTTAGAACCATTAGAGGAGAGTGAAGATTTAGGATTAGGAGACATTCAAGAAGAGGAGTTTAATAAGCAATTGTCAGTTATGCGTTGTATCTTGTCTACTCCAGTAGTTTCTGATTCGTGGAAGAGAACTAGTATTTTTCATACCTTAGTTCCCCTTAAGAATCAGTTATGCAAACTAGTGATAGATGGAGGTAGTACCTTAAATGTCATCTCTAAGGCTGCAATTGATAGGTTTAACCTCACTCTAGAGCCTCACCCTAATCCTTTTCAGGTAGCTTGGGTTAATAAAACAACCCTACCTGTCACCCATGGATATCTTGTTCCTTTTAAGTTGTGTTCTTACCAAGAAAACATCTATTGTGACGTGTTACCCATGGATGTAGCTCATATCCTCCTAGGTAGACCATGGCTTTATGACCATGATGTTATAAACTATGAGAAAGAGGATACCTATGTTTTTAATCATTGTGGTAAACTTATTACCTTAAAACTATCCAAACCTAATGACAATTATAAGGTTTCAACTAGGGTTCAAAAGGAAAAGCCAACTCCAAAATCTAGATCCAATACCTTAGAGCCTAAGAAACAAAACTTGAATATTTTGGGTGCAACTCATTTTATGAAAGAAAGCCAAGAGACTGGTGGTGTGTACACTTTGGTTCTAAAAGAGCAATCACCGGAGTCTAGTTTAGACTTTTCTTCTAAGATAGGTGAGGTTTTAGAAGAGTTTAGTGATGTAGCCCCTGAGGACTTACCAAATGAGCTACCACCCATGAGAGATATTCAACATGCCATTGACTTAGTTCCAGGTTCACAACTTTCTAACCTTCCACATTATAGGATGAACCCCACTGAGAGAGCTGAGTTAAATAGACAAATAGATGGTTTGTTAGAGAAAGGTCTCATTCATCATAGTCTTAGCCCTTGTGCAGTTCTAGTGTTACTCACCCATAAGAAAGATGGATCTTGGAGAATGTGTGTTGATAGTAGGGCCATCAACAAAATAACTATTAAGTATAGGTTTCCCATACCTAGACTTGAGGATATGTTAGATGAGTTAGCTGGTTCTAGTTGGCTCTCCAAGATAGACTTAAGGAGTGGTTATCACCAGATTAGGATTAGACCAGGTGATGAGTGAAAAACCGCTTTTAAATCCCCTGATGGATTGTATGAGTGGTTAGTTATACCTTTCGGGTTGTCTAATGCTCCTAGTACTTTTATAAGAGTCATGACACATATGTTACGACCCTTTATAGGGAAGTTCCTTGTAGTTTATTTTGATGATATTCTCATATATAGTAAGAGTGAGGAAGATCATTTAGACCATCTTAAGAAAATTTTAAGGAAGGTGATTATGTCATGGTTCGCCTTGATCCTTCTCGCTTTCCTTAACAAGCTAACAAGAAATTGCAAGCCCATGCCCATGGCCCATTTAAAGTTAATCGTAGGCTTGGTTCTAATGCTTATTTACTTGATTTGCCTTCTGATTGGAGTATCAATCCAATTTTTAATGTGGCAAACTTGTTTCCTTAACGAGGAAATTTCGAGCCTTCAACTATTTTTGATGTTTCTGCGGGTTCTCCTACTGTTGTCGTACCTCGTTTGCCTCCGTTCGATCCTCCACCGAATGATGAGGTTGATCACATTTTGGATGACCAACTTCGTTCCTTCTACAACTGGTGGTTTTTGTCGTTTCCTTGTTCGTTGGAAGGGACGACTAGCCGATGATGATACTTGGCTTCTTGAGGATGAGCTCCATCACATCAATTCCCGTGCTTTGGATTTTTATTTGTAGTCCCACTCGTTTGGAGACGAGTCTTTCTAAGTCAAGGGGAATTGATATAGCATGGCTTATTTTATTATTAGGGTTAATATAGTCTTTTAGTATTTATTTAATTAGGGTTTTATTTAATTTGGGAAATTATCAGTTTAGGGATTTTGACTCAATTAGCGATCTTGACTTTTCCTAAGTTAATTCAAACCTAAATTGTTAGTTTAGGGATTTTGACTCAAATAGAGATCTTGACTTTCCTAATTTGACTCAAATTCTAATATGTCTTGATTAGTATAAATGTAGGGTTTCATTGTTATTTTGTAGATATTGATTATTTGATATATTAAAAGAGTATTCAGATAGATTGTTGGATTGGTCGGTTGATTGTGTGTGAGTGTGAGTGATTGTTGAGTGAGTGTTTGATTTTGGTTTGTTCTTGTTACGGGTTCCCCGTGAAAATGCTTTTGGAGATTTAGAGCCTAAACCTGAGGAGGAATGGACTGATGAAGAATATTGGCGCTCAAGCTCGAACTTAAAGGCTCTTAATATGATTTTTACTGTTGTAGATTTAAATAACTTTGGACGGATTTCGAGGTGCAAAGTGGCCAAAGAAGCTTGGGACATTTTGAGGTAAAACATGAAGGTACAGCTTCGGTTAAAAGATCTAAATTGATAACATTAAATTCACAATTTGAGAACTTGATGATACATGAAGATGAGTCAATTTCTGATTTTTATTCTAAGTTGTGTCACATCACCAATTCTGCATATATGCTTGGCAAGACTTTTACTGCTGCAGAAGTTGTTAGCAAAATAATTAGATCTGTCCCTCATACATTTCAACCTAAAATTTTAGCCATTGAGAAAGTTAAAAACACTAATGAGATGAGGGTTGATGAACTAATTGGCATTCTTCAAAACTTTGAGATTAATCATAGTGCTAGGAAGCAAAAAGGAAAAAGCATTTTATTCAATGTTAAAATTGAAAAATCTAATGACGAAAGTAATGATGAGCTTGATGAAACTGGTTTTAAACAGATTGCTTTTTCACAAAAAATTATGTCAAGTTCATGAAAAAGAATTTTAGGAAACAGAATCAAGGAAAGCCATCAAACTCAAATGAAAACAAGTTCAGAAAATTTAGCAAGGAGAATGACAAAAAGAAATCAAAACAACCTGATAAGAAAGGATAGATTCAATGCTATGAGTATTCTGGTTATAGGCATATTCAATTTGAATGTGCTAATCTCAAAAAGAAAAACAAAGGCTTGACAGCTACCTGTTGACCCAGGTATGGCAACCCAAGAGGGGGGGTGAATTGGATTTTTATTTATCAAAACGGATTTGTAAAACTTTTATTTGAAGATCAAAATTATTTAACTCTTTCTTTGAGAATAAAGGTGAAGAAGATGAAAATAAAATGCAATCAAGAGAACAGCAATAAAGAACAATCACAAGTGCAAGTAAATGTAAAGAGGATAGGGATAGAGAGAGTGCAAACTCGATGTATGTGGTTCGGCAAACCTTGCCTACGTCCACGGGCTCCTAGCTCCACGAGCTAGGCTTTCCACTAAGTTGTAGAAATCTTTACAACTTGCTTGATGAACAACCTCACCAAGACTTTTTCTTCCAACCCTTGATAACACCATACCAAGAGTTCTTCTTGATGAACAACCTCACCAAGGCAACTTCCTTCAACTCTTGATAACACCACACCAAGAGTTCTTCTTGATGAACAACCTCACCAAGGCAACTTCCTTCAACTCTTGATAACACCACACCAAGAGTTCTTCTTGATGAACAACCTCACCAAGGAAACTTCCTTCAACTCTTGATAACACACAACAAGAGTTCTCTCAAGGATAACTATTATCCTTTACAAGAATATCTCACTCTCACCACAATACAAGAACAAAGATAATTTTTACAACAAAAGTACAACTCTCTTCAAAGAGTAGATAAAAAATATAAAAGCTCTCTAGACTTGATATTTCTCTTGTTTTTTGCTTGATATATGCTTCTCTTGCTCTTTTTGAATGCATGGGAGAAGGGCTCCTTTTATAGGCAAATGAGATGAACTTAATCAAGTGAAGACACCAACTCCAATTTTCTGCCCACCATAAAAACCATAATTTTGTCTTCCATTTTTGTCAATTTTCCATTTGAAATTTGAAAATCTGCCAAACATAAAAGATTTGCACATTTGAATAAGCTTTCCAACACATTAAGAATCAAGTCATTTAGATATCTGTAGCTCAAGATATGGCCAAAACACCATTCGGTGCTCATGTGACTTGATTTTTCTTTCTTGTGTCAGTCCACCAAATTGAATGATAATTCTGTAAGCCTTCCGTTTGAAATTTGAATTTCTTCAAAACATAAACGATCTGCATATTTGAATAATCTTTCCAAAACATTAAGAATCAAAGCATTTGGATATCTCTATCTTACGATATGGCCAAAACACCATTCGGTGCTCATGTGAGTTGATTTTTCTTCTCTGTGTCAGTCCACCGAATTGCATGTCAATTATGTCAGCCTTCCATTTAAAATTTGAATTTATTCAAAACATATGAAATGTTCTTCATTAAGTCATCTTTCCAATGCCATAAGAATCAAGTCATTTTGATTTTTATAGCTCAAGATATGTCCAAAGGAGTATTCGGTGCTCATGTCAGCTGCTTCCATTTGTCTTTCAATTTCCATGATGATTTGGACAACCTTGCACTTGAAATTTGAATTTCTTTAAAACATATGAAATGTTATAAATTGAGCAAGCTTTCAAAAGGCTTAAGAATCACATCATTTGGACATCTATAGAGATAATGGACAAATTGAGTGAAAGTACTCTGGTGTCAGATTCCCTTGAGCAATCTTTGTCTTAAACTTTGGTGCGTTTAACATGTAGTCTTCTCCTTAGCTTCAACACTTCATTTTAATAAGCCTCTTCTTGATTTTAAAATTATTTCAATGATCTTACTCTTGCACATAAATAAAATGTTAGTAAATCTCAATTAATCAATGTGTATTGTTATCATCAAAATTATCATGTAACCTTAGGGCTAACAATCTCCCCCTTTTTGATGATGACAAACCATTGATTGCTTTAAAATATAATCTAAAATCAACAATGAAAATAAAATCAACAATAAGTAAAAAG